>OX402048.1:13095176-13382676 GCA_947859365.1 Archips crataeganus | reverse complement strand
GTCAAAAACTATGCAATAATAACTAACGTTATAAGTCTGTTCCAAGTTCTATACTCTATGGTGCAAATTCAGTAACATAAATAACCCATAGTAATTTCATTATGTTACGGGACAGAGTAATATAATAAAATTCAAAAAAAGAATACTGAAATCAATTTTGACAATCGAGTTTCTTTAAATATGCGTGTGCCACGTGATTGGTTGCTTAAAAATGAGTAAGAACAGGTAGGACCAATCACAATCAAGGTTTATTTTTTCAAGCGAAATTTCGTAATTGAGAACACGCTGATCAAGCTCTATGTACGAGTACGGTCGCAAATTAAAAAAAAAAATTAAAAAATAAGTCATTATACATTAATTAAAATATGTTTACAATTATTAAATAATGAATAATTAAATAACGGGCAATAAATGAATTTTAAAGTCATTATTAAATATGAATATTTGAACATCATTCAATTTGGCTGTATGTATGACCTAAAGTTCCCGGGTCCATTCTAAGCTTGCGAGTAGTGAAAAAAAAAGTTTCAAAATAGCGGGAATTTGTTTTGCTTTGCACGGAGTTCTTTCAATTCAAGTTGAAAGAAATAAAAGAGTTAATCACTATTTAAATGACTTTTTATGTGTGAGAATTTGTGACTTTGGTGAATTAAGTGCTGCAGAAATGTTGACGCCGCTAGAAATAAAACAGGCGGCAATTGAAGTGAGCAATAATTTGCTACTTTTAAAATAGAAAAATTCATTTATTGTCCGTTATGTAAGTAATCATTATTTAATAATTGATTATTTTGAACTCGTAGAAAAAGAAATGTATGCAACTATTCATAATCGGCCATTAAGACACTCATGCGTATCTATTATGACATTCGGCTTCGCCTCATGTCATAAAATCGCATTCGTGTCTTAATGGCCCTTATTATGATACAGTTGCATAAAATAATATTGTCCTGAAGTCCTAAATGACTGACTGGCGGATTAACGCACAGCCTAAACCGCTGTATGTAGAGACCTGAAACTTGGAGGATGTGTCCTTTGTATGACGTAGGCATCCCATCCGATAAGAAAGAATTTTCCGGAATTCCCACGGGATAAGGAATATACGGGATGTATATATTTCATCAATCGAGAGTGACCCTATCCCCATAACGAAGATTACTAAACTGTTCCAATTGGGCATGCAAGTAGACTATTAGAACAGGTATAAAGCTAATTTCAATAATTTTGAAAATATCCACGGGATAAGGATAAATCAGGATTTATATACTCAAATCAACTGGATCCTATCTCCGTAACTTCAATTAAGTACTAAACTTTTCAAATTCAGTATAAACGTAAATGGTCATACATAACAGCAAAAAAACTTATTGCAGGATTTTTGGAAATTCCTGTGGGATAGATAAACTCTAAAACTTCCGAGCCGATTTAAAAAAAAATCTTTTACCTGTAAAATGTTACACTATCCTTTATTGACCTAGGCTACTTTTTTCCGGAAAAATGCAAAATTCCCAAGGGATAGAAATAAAAATGTTTTTCACCAATAGAAAAGATACACTGTCCTTGATTAACATAGGATGCTATTTTCCGGATAAATGCAAAATTCCCGCGGTATAGAAAATAGTAAATTTAACTTCGGGGCTGAGTTTTAAAAAAAAATACCAATAGAAAGCTACACTATCCTTTGTTGGTATAGGCTAGGCTACTTACTATTTATTCGGTAAAATGCAAAATTCCCGTGGGATAGAAAGAAGTGAACATCACTTGAGGGCTGATTTGAAAATTTCTTTCACCAATTGGAAGTTACATCAACCATTATTTACATAGACTACTTTTCTCCGTGAAAAAGCAAAATTCACACGGGAAAAAATAAGTGAATTCAACTACGGGGCTGATTTTAAAACTTCTTTTACCGGTAGAAAGCTACACCTTTATGGACATAGACTACTTTTTCTCGGGGAAAATGCAAAATTCCCGCGGGATAAATATAAGCGAAAATTTGCGTAGCATAAGGACAAATTTGTTGAAATTCCCACGGGATAGTGAATAAACGGGATTTATAGTATTCACTAACTGATACTGATAATAATAATGGATGTTGCCGTTGCCGGTTTTTTGTTTTATACAATGAAAGAGATGAAGAAGCTTTACCACAAATTGGAATTCTACGCGGACGAAGTCGCGGGTAAAAGCTAGTCTATACATATAAAATGCTTTGTCCTGACTGTCTGACGGATCAACGCACAGCCTAACCCGCTGATCGTAGAGACCTGAAACTTGGAGGGTGTGTTCTTTGTATGACGTAGGCATCCGATAAGAAAGGATTTTCCGTAGTTCTACTCCTAAGGGGGTAAAAAAGGGGGGTAAAATTTGTATGGGACAACGTGATTCCTTGGTCCAATCTACTTCAAATTTTGCATAAACATTCTTTAACAAAATTGATGGAAGACGTGTTTCGTATTTTATTGAAATTCATCCCTTGACGGGATCAAAAAGGAGTAGAAAGTTATTTTGGGGGTGATTTGCTTCGAAGTTGATATCAATACTCCTTAGTGCTTTTGATTTCAATTTCATTTTATTTTGACACAGTGCAAACGAAACGAAACTTCAAATATTGCAAACCATTTGTCTACGTTTGTCAACCACGTCTTGATCTGATCTCTGATAATAGCTAATTATATGTATAAGTATAAGTATTTGCATTTCACCAAGCTTTTGCTTGTACAAGCGCAGCGTGGGACGTCCACCAACGAGATGGACGGACGTTTTGATGAAGGCCGCAGGTTCAGGGTGGATGCAATTCGCTTCCAACCGTAATGATTGGGCGTCAATGAGGGAGGCCTATGTTCAGCAGTGGACGTCCTACGGCTGAAATTTTGATGATGATGATGTTGAAGCTTTTATGCGAGTTCAACCTTTTTCGAATAAAATCGAATTGAGTATTCAAATATCATTGTTGAACTCGCATAAAAAGCTTGGTGCAATGCAAATACATATAAAATGCTTTGTCCTGAAGTCCTAAATGACTGACTGGCGGATTAACGCACAGCCTAAACCGCTGTATGTAGAGACCAAAAACGTGGAGGGTGTGTTCTTTGTATGACGTAGGCATCCGATAAAAAAAGGATTTTCCGGAATTCCCACGGGACAAGGAATAAACGGGATTTATATATTTCATCAAGAATGACCCTATCCCCATAACGAAGATTACTAAACTGTACAAATTGGGCATGCAAGTAGACTATTAGAATATAAAGCTAATTTTAAGAATTTTGAAAATTTCTACGGGATAAAGATAAATCAGGACTCCAATCAATCCCGCGGGATAGAAATAAGCGAAAATTTGCATAGAATAAGGACAAATTTGTTGAAATTCCCACGGGATAGAGAATAAGCGGAATTTATAATATTCACTAACTGATACTGATGATGATGAAATGATGAAATGATAATAATGATGGATGTTGCCGTTGCCGTATTTTTGTTCTATACAATGAAAGAGATGAAGGAAGAAGCTTTACCACAAATTGGAATTCTACGCGGACGAAGTCGCGGGCAAAAGCTAGTTATTAATATGCGGTCAGTGGTTTTCTTCTTCGTATTTTCCTTATAACGAAGTAACTTTTGTAGTTTTTTTATTTGTTTGAACTATGAAAAACGAACTTTAGTAGTGGTAGAGCCATGTTGTAGCTAGCCGCTGCATCACGAATGGGCCGGCTCGACCGGGGCAGTACCACCCTCTCACAGAACACCGGCGTGAAGCAGCAGTACTCCTGCTGCGTTTCGTACGGTCAGTGAGAGCGCCGGGGGCCCAATACCTCTCCCCCTCCCCTATTCCCTCTCCTTTTCCCAGGGCCGACAACGCACTGGCATCGTGTAAAGCGCTGCGGGTGTCTATGGACAGTGGTGATCATTTAACATCAGGTGACCCACTAGTTCGTTTGTCTGGCCTTCCTAACATAAAAAAAAAACTTTTAATGGAAAAAAATAACTAACTTTAAAAGAACAAAATAATACCCGAAGTCTGTAGAATAATATAAAATAAAATAAAAGCCTATTATTATATAGAATTACATCAATAGCCAGTCAAATAAACCGCCGCGGATCGTACCAGGCGTTAAAGAGTAGTTCAGGAGTTGGTTTAGTGATTTTTTGTAAACAGTTTATCTTCTAATGTATAAAAATCTCGTGTCACGGTAATTGCTATCGAACTCCTCCGAAACGGCTCGACCGTTTCTTATGAAACCTTTTTGTCCATATTTGGTAGGTCTGAGAATAGGACTATTTTTATACCCCTATTCTTCGCAGACGGAATCGCGGGCAACAGCTAGTTAATTTATAAATGTTTAGTGTATGTATTTACGTAGCGAGTGAGTGCCAGGGTGAAGACAACTTTGGACCAAGTTAAATGGTTGTTAACCATACAAATTGACTTACTGAAAATTTTAATATGGGAAAAACATTATCAGCATATGTTATTTCCAAATGAGCTGACAGAACTAGCAAACCATATTCCCGAGCAAAGATCATTGTTATCTATGCGGCACGTGCCGTTCAAGAGTCCCAGTAGCTACCACTTGACTGGTCTTCACCAAAAAATTTAGCTGTGGTGGATTAAATACCTTAGTTAACACCGAAAACGATATATAACATTTATGTGCGTGTGTCTGTAATATTTGGTATAATATTATGATCCTGACTTGATGATAATGGGATAACCTCGGAACTCTTGTTAAAACAAAAAAAAATTAAACCTATCCACAACTAACGAAGATATCGATAAACGTACATATTTAAAAATACAGGCACAGGTATATTTAAAGAACATCCTCCTTATTTTGAAGGCGGTCAGAAAAATAAAAAATAAGAATAAGGTCAATTAAATGTCCCGTGATATTTATTTATTTATTTATTTATTTAATTAAACTACAAAAGCTTGATATACTTCGTTGAAAGTATATTCCGTAGTATGGAAGAATAAAGTTTCAGAAACTAATCCAGACGTTACTCACATTAACCAATTTGCTGAGAAAGAAGTTTGCCTCTTAATTTGTATTCGGCCCTCGGCCCGTCCACAAGGCGCGGGCGCGCGCTTCTTTGTAGCTTCAGAAACCAATTTGTATATGTACTGGCGAGAAAACTAAAACTTTCCACGGTTAAAGCCACTTAGTACAGTTACTTTGCTACATCTTCGGGCTACTATTATCCCTAACATTCTTTGTAAAGGGATGTAATTAACTTTTATACCGCAAATGCTTAAGAATTTTCGAATTAAATTGAAAGTGACATTAAGACAGATGTTAAGAGAGGAAACAATAATTAAGAGGCTGTCGGTTTGAAACCGCGTTGTCGCCGGCGAGATTTAATTAGAGAGCGAACAATTTGAGCAGCCGCCTGGCACGTCGTCGCCGCCACCGAGCCTGCCGATATCGGCCCACCGCGTACCTACGGGCAGCACTGAGCCGGCTCTCTGCCGTACGCGTACCTAGCATTAGTTCTGTATACGGCCGCTGCTCGCTGCCTGCCTGGCCTTATCAGCTTGGCATGTAACAAGCTACATTATTTTAATTGTGGTAAAAGTAAACACATAGGTAACTCGAAAAGTGTGAATACCTATAGTACTTAGTTTACGTACATGAAAAATAATACATTTACTAGGGGCGTTCAATAAAAAGTGAGAATGAGTATGTTATAAACAACTTTTACTAAATGTCATTTTATTTTTCGACATAGTCACTTTTTAGCATAATACACTTAGTATATCTTTTTTCTAAACATAAAATTCCATTTTTAAAAAAGGTCTCATCTTGAGTACTTAAAAAGTCTTGTACTGCAGCGACTACCGCGTCGTCGTCTTCAAATTTCTGGCCTCTCAGGTATTGTTTCAATCTCGGAAATAGGTAGAAATCACTGGGAGCGAGATCTGGTGAATACGGAGGATGCTTAAGGATATCGAACCCAGCATCACGAATTGCAGCCATTGCAACGGCGGACTTGTGTGCCGGGGCATTGTCCTGGTGGAACAGCACAACTTTCGAGAGTTTACCTCGCCGTTTTTCACGGATCTCATTGCGCAATGTTGCTATTTGTTTGGCGTATAAAGTGCCCGTAATAGTGGCTCCATGCTCGAGATACTCAATCATTAATACCCCTTTACCATCCCAAAAAACAGAGCCCATGACCTTACCGGCAGATGGGCTCACCTTGAATTTCTTCGGAGTTGGAGATGATGGCCTTTTCCATGTCATAGACTGCAGTTTCGTTTCAGGGTCGTAATGATGGAGCCATGTTTCGTCCATTGTTATAAATCGCGCCAAAAAAAGTTCCCGGTCTTGCTGCATCAGGTTCAAAGCTTCTTGACAAATCTCTAGTCTAGTTTGTTTTTGCGTGTCAGTAAGCATTCTTGGTACCCAACGCGCAGATACCTTTTTCATACCCAAGCGTTCATGTAAAATATTATGCACGCTCCCCGTTGAAATCTTTACATTTTCAGCAATAAAACGAACCGTGACACGACGATCCGCCTAAACTGAGTTTTCGACTTTTTTCACAATTTCTTCAGTTACTGCTGTAGTAGGGCGTCCGGAGCGGGGGTCGTCCATTGTCGATGTTCTTCCACGTCTAAATTCGGCGCACCAACGTGCAACTGTCGAATACGGAGGAGCATTAGACCCTAAAGTGTCCCGCAAATCCAAATTGACTTGGTCCGTAGAAAAATTTTTCAAATACAAGTATTTGATAACGGCGCGCAGTTCAATTTTCTCCATTTTCGCTAACGTACTCAATAGCATTGCAAAGAATTTACCGTATATATTTTTAAACAAAAGACAGTTAGTTTTTTTTTTCATAGCAATCAGCTAGATAGATTAGCTTTACCGGCCAGTATTTAATTTCGTAATATTAAAAGAGTTTGCATCTCATTCTCACTTTATATTGAACGCCCCTCGTATATACAGCTTAAAGAAATTTAAGTAAATTAAAGTGTGATTAAACGAAAATTTGGGACTACACATACATTTCACTGGTTTCCTCGCAATGTTTTCCTCCACCATATAGTTCATGGTTTTGGATTATATTTTCACACTTTTTTAATAAATTATAAAGGTCATAGGTTAAACCACTATAGGCTACCACGGCTTTTCAGATACTTCAATTTCCAATGATGAAATCCGCGGAAGAACTAAAGTCACATCGCTCGTAGAACTGATGGCCGAGGGAGGTAAGAGGTTCTCGAGTGGCGTCATAGGACCGGAAAACGCAGTGTAGGTAGGCCTCCAACAAGATGGAGCTACGAACTGGTTAAGGTTGCGGGAACGCGTTGGATGCGGATGGCGCAAGACCGATCTGTTTGGCGAACATTGGGGAGCCCTATGATCAGCAGTGGACGTCTTTCGGCTGAAATGATGATGATGACTTCAATTTCAAGGAAAACACAAATATTTTAAAATGGCTAAAAATTAAAACCTTAAATAGGATTATAAGTGATCGTGTTACTGAATGCGTTAGCTATTTGTAACAAAAAGAGTTCGATAATACGACACGTCTGGGACTGCCGGCGAATCCGATTTCCCTATCTCCCCATATTTGTATTCGAAGCCCGATCCATCTAATATTTCCTTCCAACTCCGCCGACGCTATCTGCGTTCCTTCCTTGACACTGAATCTAATCGGAATAGATATTAAAACCGTCCTTGCATCCGACTCGTTCCTTTTCGGATTTTTAGCAATTACTTATAACAAAATCGCTCGAACACTGGTATTGGTAGGAACAGTTGATACTATATTGAAAAACCTCCACCGACACTATAGGTTTACATACACTAACATGCGAAAATATAGAATAGACGTCAGTGTATTTCACAGAGCAATGTTTGTTTTAGGTCAAATCAAATAATTTATTTGCCATACGTACACATGTGTGTATGCAAATATATTTGTGCATTATGAAGTCGGTTAAAAATAATATTTACATTGAATTATTTTATACACGGTGAATTTTAACTGGTATCCAGGAACCATTTTTTTTTTACTGATTGCGATTAAATGATAGTTACTTGAAATAAACATTATTTATTTCTTCCAAATTCTTAATTTAGAATTTAACTTTTTATGCAAAAATAAAGGAAAATAATTCTTAACATCATGTTTGATTTACGAACTTCTAACTGAAACGTAATTGCCATCGATTACTGAGTGAGAAAAAATGGCTCCTGTATACCAATTAAAAATCACCGTGTATTTACATGAAGTTATTATTTACAGCCGCACTTGATCATTCAAAGTTTAATTAATAAATTAAATCAAATCATCTAAAAAAATCATGTGAAATACTGAATGTCAGTTTAAATAAAAATCTGATATATAAAAATCTCGTGTCACGGTGTTTGTTATCGAACTCCTTCGAAATGGCTAGGCCGATTTTTATCAAATTTCTTCTCTATATTCGGTAGGTCTGAGAATAGTTCGTAGGCTATTTTTTATATTCCTATTCTTCGCAGACGAAGTCGCGGGCAACAGCTAGTAATTATATATTTTTATATGGTAGGGGAAAACGAGCAGGCGAGCTACCTGATGGAAAGCAATCACCGCCGCCCATGGACACCCACGACACAAGTTGAATTACGGATGCGTTGCGTTACGGTTGCGTTACGTTTCACAAATATTAAAATTAACTTTAGTCTTCCACAGACCGAAGCGCGGGACGTGCGCGCGACGCCCACGGAACGTGCGCACGCCCCAGGTTGCGGTGTGCTGAAGGCTTTAGGGGCAAACAAAATAGTTACACCAATTTTTGCAACTTCATCGAGGTATACCAGAATGCAATTTAACGTAGCTTATACAAAGTTGAGGTGAAATTGAAAGAGTCTGGAGATACTTTTGGTCAAATAAACACTCAAAGAACGAGTTCTTGATTAAATGAAGCGTCCAAGTTTTAAAAAGCGAGGCAAGCAGACAATATGCCGCGTCCGCTCCCTCTCCCTCTGAGGGCTTTGTAAGAATTCCCAAGGAAATAATAAAAATAAATGCCATTCTGGTATCCAGATTTCAGCAGAGCGGTATTACCAGTGTACTTGGCGGAAAAAAAACCACCAGCGGCCCTAATTAACGAAAATCTGCAGTCCTAGCTGTCTTTATATGAATAAGAAGAAGAAAAAAAATGAATTCGTGGCATTTACAAATATTGCAAAAAGAAAGAAATTGGGGTTGTAAGTTTATAAACATGAGTGTTATCCTTATGCTGCAATGTCATGAAATAAGGTTGTTTATTTTGAAGTTCAACCACGACACGTGTTAGGTTCCATTTGTCTAAATTAAGTAGTGATCCTATTACCGTGTTAGCGTAAGTTAGTATGTCTGAAGCAACGTAATGGACCAATACACACATAAAAGTGTTGACAACACAGAAACTTGCTAAGTGCCCCCGTCAGCGCGTATCCCGTCTTATCTAATTTATTTAACCGTTAGAGTAGGCCGCATCGAAAACAAGCGCTGCCCGTGGCCGTATCCAGTGCCTTCGTGTGTGAGGATATTTATTTCAAACTAAATACAAACTGAAATATAGATGCACAGAAAAAACCCCAGAAAAAAGACCAATGCTGGGAATCGAACCCAGGTCCTCAGCGTTCCGTGCTGCGTGCTTACCCCTACACCATCACTGGTCTAGAAGTTAGGATATTTATTGTTTGCGAACTGTGTTTCGGAAAGAAACTTTAGTGTTAATTTTGTCTAACTTTGTTTTAAGTACATCGGCAATCGGCAAAATTAGGTTTAAAATATGCACAAGAAAAAGAAAAATTGTGAACCCGTAACATTCGCATGGATATAACCCATAAAATATTGACGTGTCATGGATAAAGATTAGGAAGGGATGGCATTCTTGATAGGTAGGTACATCAACGCAGTATCAAATATGTACCTATGTCTTTGTTGACGACCAGATGGCCTAGTGGTTAGAGAACCTGACTATGAAGCTTGAGGTCCCGGGTTCGATTCCCGTGTCGGGGCAGATATTTTGTATGAAAATACGAATGTTTGTTCTCAGGTCTTGGGTGTTTAATATGTATTTAAGTATGTATCTATCTATATAAGTATGTTTATCCGTTGCCTAGTACCCATAACACAAGCTTTCCTAGCTTACTTTGGGACTAGGTCAATTGGTGTGAATTGTCCCGTGATATTTATTTTTTATTTATTTATTTATGTCTACAGTCTGTTTTTTAACCCAACTCCGAATTAGGGTTCTTACAACCCACCGTTCGTTGGATTACCTACGTTATGGGTACAATCTATTGATTGTGTTTAAGTATATTAATCAGCAGATGCATCGAAATATCGGGAACGATTAGAATTAATAAAAATATGAGTAGGTAAAGTTATTTATTGTGAATCATTAGAAGTTGTTTTGTGCATATAGATTTTCTATTTATTTAATAAACGTCAGTAAATTTTCCCGTTTATCCTCCTAACGTCAACTAAAGCAAGAACTAAAATCACCGACATAGCTAGAAGAATCGCCAGACTCAAGTGGCAGTGGATAAGACACATCGCTCGTAGAACAGAAGGCCGATGGGACCAAAAATTTCTCAAACGGCATCCACGGACCGGAAGATGGAAGCCTTCAACAAGATGGCGCGACGACCTGCTTAAGGTTGAGGGGAAGCGTTGGATGTGGATGGCGCTGAACCGGTCTGTTTGGTGAACCTTGGAGGAGGCCTTTGTTCAGCAGTGGACGTCTTTCGGCAGAAATGATATAGGTGTATTTAATTTATTTGTTTTTCTATTTCATAGTTTATTTTTGTAAGTTCTAAACGATTCACAGAATAAAGCCGTTGCAGCTGTCCATACACCACTTTACCACATGCAATGCACTTTATTAGATACTAGCTGTTGCCCGCGGCTCTATCTGCAAAGAATTCGTTCATCGTTATTCCTCGAGAACTTTGCAATTTTACGGGATATAAACTATCCCACGTCCTTTCTCGGAACTCAAACTATTTCTATACCGAATTTCATCTGAGTCGGTTAAGCGGTTTAAGCGTTAAGAGTTTACAGACAGACAGAATCATCATTATCATCGTAGAAGATATACAAATGACACTATATTCTAGCTAAAACAAAAAAAAACGTACATTAGGTTACGAACTGCAGAATCGCGAAGAGCATAAAATATTTATCAAAAGAGTCCCGAATGCGCTCAGGTCCCACGGGGGCGCCTCGGCGCAGACTACTGCCCCCGCTGCTTAACGCCCGACGAACACCGTTTTATTTTGTGTTACAATCCACTCACATAGTCAGATAGTCACCACTAGAAATAAGAAATAAGAAATTTATTTGATTTCTCCACCACCAAGTACAATGTAGGAACTTAAATATTATAATAAAGTTGTAATTGGGAGACTTGAGTGGGGAGACTGGTGCCCGAACTAGGGAGATCCTGTGTGTCAGGTCACCAGGTCTCCTGCCCTCAGATGTCCGCAACTACTGAGTTACAGTTAAAAAATAAAAATAAAAACAATTTGCGTTACAAATTACATTAAGAATATGATATAGATTTTAACCATAGTTCATAAGGATGTGTATGTGTGTGTGAGTGTGTGTATGTGTGCATGTGAGTGCGTGCGTGTGTGCGTCTACGTGTGAGCGCGCGAATGAAAGTGTCTGCGCGGTGTGCGTTGGAGCAATGCAAGATTAGGTTTAAATTGATTTCATGATAATGCTTGTAGCAGATTTATACTAGGAATGTATACAACGTCACTTATCGTAACATTTACTGCATCAAAAGCCGCATCATCATCATCATCTCGGCCCGTATACGTCCCACTCCTGGACACAGTACTGATTGGGAATTTCACACACACACTATTGAATTGTTTCGTAGGTACGTCCTGGTTTTCTAACGATGTTTTCCATGACCTGAAGCTCGTGGTAAATTTCAAATGTAATTTCGCACACGAATTGTGAAAAACTCAGAGTTGTGAGCCTAGGTTTTAACCCATGAGCCTCTACTAGACAGGCCGTAGGTCAATTGTCAAAAATCAAAATGTCAAAGTTTTCTAATAAATGTATGTTAAATGTAACGATTTGAGGTGACAAAAAGATAGTGTCCGACCGAAGTTTCGGTTTCGGTTTCGGTTTCGGCCAATTTCGGCCAAAAAAGTGATTTCGGCCGAGGTTTCGGTTTCGGCCAGAATCCGGCCGAAACCTTCGGCCGGGCCGAAATTACTTTGCGGCCTCTCGCGGCTCTCGCATCGGGAGCGCTCGGCTTAATTCGGACACGCTCGGCCGGGTAGGTATAGGTAATGCATCGGCGGCCGGCCCAGCTGGGACCAGCTACAGTAGTATGTTTGAGTGTTGTTTATTTATTCAATTATTATTTACTTTTTAGAATCTGTTTGGCGACCGCTTTAGCCTAGTTGGTAGTGGCCCTGCCTACGAAGCAAGAGGTCCAGGGTTCGAATCCCGGTAAGGGCATTTATTTGTGTGATGAGCACGAATATTTGTTCCTAAGTTATGGATGTTTTCTATGTATTTAAGTATTTATTTATCTATATAAGTATGTTTATCGTCGTCTAGTACCCATAGTACAAGCTTTGCTTAGTTTGGGACTAGGTCGATTTGTGTAAGATTGTCCCCTAATATTTATTTATTTTATTTATTTTATTTGTTACTGCATTTTATGCTGTGATTAATGAACAATACGTTTGATATTAGGATTGTGAATTTAGTTTAGACGTGATAAGAATAGGTTGTTTGTTTTGAATAATATAATACCTATGCCAAGACATTTTTCATTAAAAATAAACGTTTTTTATTTTGTTTAACAAAAAAAGTAACTGTTCTCATATAAGAAATCCTTGCAATAACCTTTTCCTTACGATCTGTACAGTAATTTTGAATATTTTGTTTGATATGATACGTCTTCAAAAATTTCGGTTTCGGTTTCGGTTTCGGCTAAAAATCGTGTTTCGGTCGGACACTACAAAAAGAGTTTGTCAAAAGTCATCGCTGAACTTGATTTTCTCCTCTAAGAAATCTTAATGAATAGTAGTGTGCCATGCTTGCTTACGGCAGAAACAAATGATGTTAACTATATAAACGTACGTATATGTACGTTTATTTAATGCAGGAAAGTAGTGGAAGATACCAATTGACGCGTATTCCAGTAGTAATAATATGCCGACAAAGCGTACGGTTGACCACATCAATGCCCAAATGGATGCCCAAGGGCGTCGGTAAAGTTGGCCCTATCAATATTCATGTGGCTATCACAGTATGGTATGTGAATAGGACAAATTGGGCGGTGCGAATGATTTTGTTTCAATTTAAAGGTTGAGAGGCGGAAAACCGGTTCAGCGGAGCGGGTGAATGGCCGTTACCGTTGCTTTGTGCGCCGCTAGTGTTTGGCTGAGTGGGCCGGCATTTTGCACCGCTCCCGACCAAAACAACATTTGACATCCAAAAATCTAAGCATACCAATTTATCGCTCGAAATATATAACGACCGCTTCAGCCCAGTTGGTAGTGACCCTGCCTACGAAGAAAGAGGTCCTGGGTTCGAATCCCGGTAAGGGCATTTATTTGTGATGAGCACGAATATTTGTTCCTGAGTTATGGATGTTTTCTATGTATTTAAGTATTTATTTATCTATGTAAGTATGTTTATCGTCGTCTAGTACCCATAGTACAAGCTTTGCTTAGTTTGGGACTAGGTCGATTTGTGTAAGATTGTCCCCTAATATTTTTTTTTTATTTTTTTTTATTTAACAGACTTCCTTACGAATTGGCTAAGTAAAGTTTTTTGAAGAGATGCTAATTATATATTTTTTCGACACGACAGTGGTCGACTTCAACACCAAGAAACTGCAGCTGTTTTATTTTTATCTCCTTTTATTTATTGGAAATATTTTTTTAAGTGTTCGAGATGACATTTGTGAGATTTTATGGCTGACAAGCGGTTCGTGCTCAGTACTAAGAAATAGAAAAAAAAACGAATTCAACTGTCGCTTCTGTCAATGTCAAATGAAATCTAACCGTTTGTGTTTCGTTTGCTTTGCGTTGTCCAAGAAGCAGTTCCAAAATAGTGATCGAAAGTATTCAATCGTGATCCAATTATTGTGCATAGGTCGTGGAGAAATGCGGTAAAATTGAAAGTCCGGATTTTATGCGGAGGTCGATAAAAATAGTCAAAAAATCACACTGAGCACACCAAAACGCAAAGCAAACGAAACGCAAACGATTTGACATTGACAGCAGTGACAGTTCACTTCGGTTTTTTTTCCGTTTCTACTAAGTTCTGAGCACGAACGGCTTGTCAACCATAAAATCTCACAAATGTCATCTCAAACACTCAAAAAAATATTTCCAGTAAACAATAGGAGATAAAAATAAAACAGCTGCAGTTTCTCGATCTCCAGTACGCCGACTGTCGAAAAAAAATATAATTAGCACCTCTTCAAAAAACTTTACTTAGCCAATTAAATTCCATTTGAAAGTTTATACTTTAGCCGGTATACTTAACTTGTTCTCAAGAATAGGAGAATCATCTTTCAAAAATTTAAGGCCTATTCAACCTAATTTTATGGTAAACACCACGTTCAATTAAGAGGTTCATCTCATAGCCTAAGTCTCATAACATTAAAAATACACCCACGTATTGTTAACGCCCACGCCTTTAGTGCTGAGAACAGGAGGACTGGTTTATCAACGAACCTTCAGGAAATTTGATGCTCTTCAACTTTTGAGATAAAAGCGAAAAACTAAAAAAAGTCATAATTTTTTAGGCAACACATTTTTCTCACCCAGTAGTACAAAGATGTGTGAATCACGGCCTTTTATACTTATTTACTACTAATGTTACCCAATGATACCAGCAAAAAACCAGAAATAATGTATTTTAAATACCACACGAAATACGGCACGGCTAATTGAATATCCATGATTAATTTGTGACAAAGCAATAAATCGGGCAAGCCTTTTATTTGGTTTGGAAGCACTTTAGTAGAGTGGCATTATTAAGGCACTCGTTGCATGGAAGCGGTGGGTCAATACATCAATAGCTCGGCGCTCCGTCACCAGCGATCAAGTCTCAACTTTTTAATTGGTTTAAGGACAACAATCGAACACTGTCTTGTTACTTCCAATCTTCGCTCCCCAGCTCCAACGATATAAGCAACCAAGTTTATAGTTTAGTAATAACGTTACAAACTCGTGACCCTAATCAATAGTTAGTAGTTACGGGAAACTCATTTGTTTCATTGAATTGAATTTCAGTTTATTTGTTTCTAGAGGCAAATACAATTTGCTAAAGTTTTAATTAACGTGTTTTTTCAAGTTTTTGTTTACCTACGAGTTGAAACGATAAAAACAAATCAATAACTGATATCTGTAGTACTTAGTTACTAATCAAACTTGATATCTTATTGGTTTCATCGCATTGCTAATGAACATGCTCATAAGAAACGTTAAAATGATATGTATGTGCTCTCAACTTCAGATTTAAAGTAAGTGTGTCTGATCTATGACATCTCTAAATAAAGTACTTATTGCTACTATAATAATGTGGCTGTAATTGTTTAACACTCGGGCATGCGAGCGATTCAATGAATTTATATGTGGCGCGGGCGGCGCGGCCGGTGGCCGGCGGCGCGCGGCGCGAATGAATAGCCATCGGAAAGTCATCAGTTATGTACGGCGTATCGTCGCGCGCCATGTGGCCAGCGCTTCTCCACGCAATTTTTCCGCGGGCAATTTTCCGCAATTCCCAAACAACCATCAGCACCGTTTTGCCCTCGCCCTTTATTTAAAAGCGTACAAAATGTAAACGCTCGAACGCATCGCACGCTTTTGTGCGCATAAAAACATGCGTGTTGATTCCCTGACATGATGAATAATGTAATCTGAATACGTTATTTCCAGTAGGTTAACGAGGGTATATCACAGTAAGCACGGAATAAAAACACTGTCGCTGCTTATTGTTGCGAATCTTCTTTTGGTAGGTAAAGCGGAGCTGGCTACGAATATTTGCGTTTCAAAAACAAAAGGAATCCCTTTGGATTTTTTTTTTTTGTCATAATAAAGTGACAACGATAGATATTTTTGCCAAAATCTGAACGAGGACACGCGACAGACAATCACAGTCAATAAAGGCAGGTTTATAAAGGGTCAGTAACTGACTTCGCATTCGAGACAAGTCAGCGCTGACCCGAGAAATACCCAATGTAAATTGATTTGAAGTCAGTACAGTGGTGGGGGTCAGCGCTGACTTCAATTTACATTGGGTATTTCTCGGGTCAGCGCTGACTTGTCTCGAATTCGAAATCAGTTACTGACCCTGTATAAACCTGCCTTAAGCCTTCTGGAAGTGATTGTTGATCGGTGGGATAGCGCCCCATACTGAGTTCGTGGGTGAAGCTGCACACGACGTCGTCTTGCTTCACCGGGAGGATGCTGTTGTAGTCGTTGCAATTTGAAGGCTGCAACTACAACAGCAGCATTGACTATTGTATGTTCGCTGTCTTATTACTAATATAGATTTAAGTACAATTGTTACTAACAAAATGGACCAATGTTTTAGTCTGAAATAAATTTTATTCATTCATTCATTCATTCAATAACGTGCCTACGGCAATAAAAATGGATAAAATCAACAGCTCTACGTTGGACTAAAGTTCGTGGTAATTAAATCAAATGTATTAATAGCACTTTGAACGTTCTCATTTTAATACGAATATGCTTATTTTAGTACACTAAAAATTTTACCCAACTACCGATTTCCGACGGGTTTGTACTTAACAATAGTTCGTTGCCTTATGGTTACCAAATTTAAGTACCAAATTGAAATGTTAACCCCACCCAAAGCCGTTTTTGCGTGATGGAATAACTAACATCCGAACTTCCAAACTTATTTATAACATTAGTAGGATACCACAGTGAAATTAAAAACAGGTTCATAATAGTATTTTATGCAATGGTTGTATGAGTTAGGTCTTAAAGGGCAAGTGAAATGAGTTGCGATATGAACGAATGTGAGTATCGCAATGGAAGAAGGCACGAGCCGTTTAGACCAGATTATACACCGTTGCATACAATATTTTTTTTACTTCATCCATGTTTTAATTAATAGATTTATATACTTATTACTTAGACAATGTATGACGCACCTTGTTTCTGAATACGTCAATATAATTATTTTTCACTTCTCGTGCTCATAAAGTTGTTCTTTATGTCGAGAGAATGCTGCATAAAATGGCTCTTTATGTTCTAGTGCATAAAGTAAAATCTTTGTTTAAGACCAAGACAAACAGGCGCAAACAGCCACAAATAGTAAAAATTTATAAAAAATCAATTTCTTGTTTTTAGGGTTCCGTACCTCAAAAGGAAAAAAACGGAACCCTTATAGGATCACTTTGTTGTCCGTCCGTCCGTCCGTCTGTCAAGACCCTTTTTCTCAGGAACGCGTGGAGGTATCAAGCTGAAATTTATATCAAATACTCAAGTCTACTGTCCCTTGGAGCTGTGAAAAAATCAAACTTCTAAGCCAACGCAATCAAAAGATATAGCCGTTTATGCCGCAAATTTCCGCATATTTTCGAAACTCGCAAGGGAATCAAAACCTACAGGGTACTTCCCGTAAACTCAGAATCTTGAAATTTATTACGAAGCAAGGTCTTATGGCACAGATAAAGGAAAAATTGCGAAAAGCATAAATTTTTTTGTCTGTCTGTCTATATCACTATATCAGTAACCAATCGATTTATGCCGAAAATTTTCGACACTCGCAAGGGAATCAAAACCTACAGGGTACTTTCCGTGAACTCAGAATCTTGAAATTTGGTACGAAGCAAGGTCTTATAGCACAGATAATGGAAAAATTGCGAAAAGCATAATTTTTTGTCTGTCTGTCTATATCAGTAACCAATCTATTCATGCCGCAAATTTTCGACACACGCAAGGGAATCAAAACCTACAGGGTACTTCCCGTAAACTCAGAATCTTGAAATTTGGTACGAAGCAACGTCTCATAGCACAGATAATGGAAAAATTGCGAAAACCGTAAATTTTTAGTTACATCATATAATAAAAATATTTTTAATAATTTTAAAGTTACTACCTCTTTCCTCATGAACGCGTAGAGGTATTAAATTGAAATTCATATTAAATACTCAGGTCTATAATACCTTTAAGCTGTAACAAAATCAAACTTCTATGTCAACGCAATCAAAAGAAACAGCAATTTAAGCCGCATATTTTCAAACTCGCAACTACTCGCAAGGGAATCAAAACCTACAGGGTACTTCCCGTGAACTTAGAATCTTGAAATTGAGTACGAAGCAAGTTCTTATAGCACAGATAACGGAAAAATTGCAAAAAGCATAATTTTTTTCTCTATCTGTCTATATCAGCAACCAATCTACAATGATCCCACACTGCGCACATTTTGCTTAGGAGCAGTGGTATGCTAAGACTGGATGTTCATAGATACATATAAATTTGTACAGAACCCTCGGTGCGCGAGTCCGACTCGCACTTGGCCGGTTTTTTATATAACTGGTGTTTTATATTACGAAATTAGTGAAACGGGGCAAATCTAGTATATTACCTATCTATCTATCTAATACCTTTAAACGAGCAATTCTTGTATATATAACTAGCTGGTGCCCGCGACTACGTCCGCGTTAATCATTGATGCTCCGCTTTATTGGTCTTAGCGTGACGATTTGAAAAGTTCTTTCAGTGTTAGATAGCCCATTTATCGAGGAAGGATATATAACCTATAGCCTTCCTCGATAAATGGGCTATCTAACACTGAAAGAACTTTTCAAATCGGACCCTTAGTTCCTGAGATTAGCGCGTTCAAGCAAACAAACTCTTCAGCTTTATAATATTAGTATAGATAAGAATTTCAGAAACAGCTCGAACGATTTCGATGAAATTTGATATGTGGGGGTTTTCGGGGATGAAAAATTGATCTAGCTTGGTCTTATCTCTGGGAAAACGCTTGGTAACGAAGTTCAGCCCGAGCGGAGCTCGGCCGCCCAGGTACCTACTTATAGATATATTGCAAAGCATGAAAAATAGAGCTCGTAAATTTTATTTCCAAGGTTGCTGTTTAATTTCCTTTCAATCGAAGTGTAAAGAAGAGTGAAGACTCGAGCATTAAACCCATTTTTCACTCGACGTGTCTTTCCACCCATGCCGTACCGGCTCAGGTGGTTATATGAACGTCTCGGGTAAAATGGTTCGTTTTAACTCTTATTGTACAATGTACTATTGTTTTGTAAGAAAAAGTTATGTGACCCGCAGTTCATCGTGACGTTCGATTTTCAAAAACCTAATTTACTGATTCAGGCGTTACTTTGCGGAGGTCTATATTAATGAACTGAAACAATTACTTTGCTCACCTTATTATGATAGCTACGTTTATGTAAGAAATGCGTGGTCATGCGTGTGTCAATGTAGTTTGGTGGTGGCTATAGTTGGGTTTGTGTTATTTATGTGTTTTCGTACAGTGTGGAGGTTGAAGTACTGCATGAAGACCCATGTCTTACATAAACGTAGCTCTATCATAAGGTCACGGGTGAGCAAAGTAATCGTTTCAGTTCATTTCAAAAACCTTTTCTGTCAAAGCGCCGACAAAGCGCTTTTCTACGTAGATTTTGAAGCAAGATAGACAGCTTTTTCGTGCTAGTGAGGTGAAAAGCTAATTTCTCAAAGACACTAATGTGATCCTAGGTTGCACTGTTTAAAATATAATCAACGATGAAATTTAATTAGTAGCGTAAGGTAAACTAATGTAACAGCTTCCTTATCCTGACATTTGCTTTTAAAATTTTTCACTTTTCAGACATTTTTTTCTTGCCGAGGTTCTTTTTAAATCCTTTAAAAACTTACCCCAGAAACTTCATAGTGGAAGTCACAAACCAAAGCAAGAGCTATTGTCATGTAATTAATGTTAATAAATTAATCTCCAGTTACAGGAGACAAATTAGACGCAGGCTGCTCGACTAACGAGGGACTATTTGGATTAAATGGAGGGTTGATGTTTATGATTTACGGAGGCTGGCGTAATTGTGGCGCCCGGTTGTCGGCAGTCGCTGCGGCCGCCGCGACGCGCCGTGTCAACGACGCGACCAAATTAACACTACACAAAACCTCCAACTACACCTATTAACACTTTCCTTATTCAATGATAACGATCCTTCCAGCAAAAAACAAACTGCTCTTCTATAAAACACATGGAAACATGAACGGAGCTAATAAAACAATGATCGAGCTCACAACGTCGCCGGCATGTTGACTATTCATTATAACATTTCACCGTAAGACAAACAGCCCTCTATTATCTATTATGTTATTAGATTTCCGGCATGGTCGTAGCGATTCATATACACCCACCCACCTACGTGGTTAATTCATTTAGCTCGCAACATTGTCGGCAATTTTATTCGTTATCGTATAACTCAATCGCTAAAGGAATAAGTGGAAGAGATCTCGTCGAGCCACTAGTTTGAGAGATAAGTTTCACTTTAATTTATTTTATTATTTTTGTTTTTTAATTATTGTATTACAATTTTATAATAATATTAAAAGACAAGATTTCTAATTTAAATCTTTGTATGATCGTATCATTCAACATTTCAGATAAATGATTATTAATCTATTCTTAAAAAACAATTTTCATCCTGAGATTTAATAAATGTTCTAAATCAAGCTATGAAGCGCAACCAATGACTAAAGTAATTACGTTTACTTATTTCCCCTAAGTTAATACATCGCATCCAATAAATCATTCAGAACCGACACTGAACAAGTTGCTACAGTATTCTATTTGGAGTAAGGCAAGTACCTACATAATGTATCGAAGAAACTAGGACGACACAGCTTGTTTGTCCTCGCAGACTAATTAAAAAGTTTGTTTGCACAAGTTTGGAGTGAAGTGGCGTCGCAGCAGAGCTGCCTCCATTAAACGTTGCGGTAAAATTAGAATCTTATTTGTAATGCAATTACAGAAACAGATAAAAGTAATGTAAAATAAGTGCATTACGACATTGATTCAGCCGTGCAAGCGACGACTCGGCGAGCATAATATGAATATGTATGGGCAAGCGGACACGATCCTACAGATAATGGAATCTGCACACGGAAGCAGATCCGATTAGTTCGCCACAATTAGCGGACGTTGCAAAAAAAGATTTAAAAGTTCAATACCACCCGCAGATAGGTGTAAATGCCTAGGAATACCTACTCATGTTTAGGTAGATAGGTATGACTTAATTTGTGTGCCTTGTCTTACTTCCATACTAATATTATAAATGTGAAAGTGTGTTTGTTTGTTTATTTGTTTGTTTGTCCTTCGTTCACGTTGAAACTGAGCGACGGAATGCCGTGATTTATTGTATGGACATAGTTAAAGGACTGGAAAGTGACATAAGCTACTTTTTACCACGGGAAGATATCTCATTCCCACGGGAAAAAGCGTTATAATCCACTTCAGCGGGGGCGAAGCCGCGGGCATCAGGTAGTACTTTATATTTGAGAAGTCTCAAAAGGTGTATCATGATAGCCTTGAAAAATGGCCACTTGAGTCTTTGAAAAGTCAGGAATTAAGGTATAGTCAAGTGTAAAAATATGGGTGCACACAACTTGCTCATAAATATGTCCAATAGCTCTTATGTCGTCGAATTAAGGTAGAGGTAGGTATGTAACGATGGGAGGATTAAATAAATACTTATTTTTGTACTTGACCCTACAAAGTAAGGTACAGCCAAAAGATTTAAGGATAATAACTCAAATGCAAACGTTTCAACACTTCTACCCCCTGGGAGCTCACGAAACCTAATCCCACCCAATATTAGTGCAAACTGAAAGTACCTAACATAAATTTGAGGTAAGAAAATAAAACAGCTTTAGATATAATTGAGCGCAGCACTTGGTGTTTTAGTTACCTATCTACAAAATACATCGTTAAGTCATAGTAATTTTGAACTCCACATTTCAGGCGCAATTTTTAAAACCTATCCTGCCTTTACCTTATAAACATCTAATTCAGCAGTGAAAAGATGACACCAAAAATATTGTTAACATCACACATATCCGAATGGGCAGTGGGCTCCCGAAGAAGGCAAACATGGGACATGTAAATAAAGATTTGCGAGTGAGGCTGGAGGTGCGCGATAGTGTAACCCCGCCATAAGCACGTGCCCGTTACGGCCAGGTGCATAGTTCATTACTGGACCTCAACTAATGTACTTTAAGGCGACTGTGCCCCTGATCGCAATAATAATTTATGCTAAGATTTTATTCAAATTTGTCATTAGGTAGGTAATTATGGTAAAATTCTTGCTTACTTTCCAGGGTTCCATAGTCAAAATGTTAAAAACGCAAGCCTTACAGTTGCATCATGTCTGTCTGTCTGAACGTGGTGTAGCTCAGAGACTTTTAATGCTAGAAAACTTTAATTTTGGATTCACAGTTACATTTTAGGAGAGATTTTTTGGGGATTATCAGGGGTGGGGGTGATCAGGAACCAATTTTTCTAGATCAGTTGGTAGCGACCACGTTTAAGTCGCAATTATAGGAAACAATCTTGGGTTTTTTTTTTAAATATTGATTATTTGCAAAATTACTTTTTAATTATAGTAGATTGTACACCAAGGGGATAAAGCACTGCATTATGTCACGGGCGCGATATTGAATTCTGAACGAAACGAGGGTCTCCAGATTTAACTCCCGAGCGTAGCGAGGGGGTTGTTAGTTGATTCCCGAGCGAAGCGAGGGAATTAAGATGGAGTCCTGAGAGTAGTGAAGGATTTAAGCGCGCCCAAGGCAAAATCAGTTTTATCCCCGAGGAGTATACTCTACTTTTCTCACCTTTTGCAAGACAATAAAAACCAAGGCTACTAGAAAAATACTCGAAATAGACCCAAAAGCACTGATTCCGACACAGATTTTGCGCCTTTCGCAGTTTTCCATTTGTCGAAATCATTGTAAGCTTTTAAGTTTAGTATTTTTCCTTCGACTTCTCTGGAATTAGATTATTAACAATGCCTAAGGCCGGCTTGCGCGGACCTGTGTTAGCTACTTAACTTCGAGTTAACTGCTAACCTAGGGTTAACAAGTGTTAAAATGTATGGAACTGACATTCTTAATCCAGGGTTACCGATTTCATATTTTAACCCTGAACTGTGCAAGTGGCGCTAATTCTAGGCGTCTAATTTAATGGAATCCGGAGTGAAATCACTTTCGTCACTCGATATTTTCTTAATTTTTTATCTTCTTTTGCAGTTTTGATACTTAAAATTGTAGCATATTGAAACACTCGCGGCTTTTGTTTTAAGTATCTATTTGAATTTGTTTTCTTTCGGCCGCGGAGCTGCAAATAAATGAGGCGCAGCGCGGCGCGCCGCACGCTCCCCCTCAGCCTGCAGCTGGACGCCGCGCGGCCACCTGCGTGCGCCCCGCAGGCTGCAGGCCCTGCAGCACGCCGTGCGATACAGACGAAATTAGACTTTAAACGCATAACAATAAGAACTATGAAAAATGAGGATCGCAATACTGGCGGGTTATAATGAAATTCAGTACAATATTACTGCCCGGCGGGTTATAATGAAATTCAGTACAACATTACTGCCCGGCGAAAGCCAAGGGCTATAATGATTTACTTTGAGAAAGGTTTGCAAGATAAGCATAAGCAAAGATAAGGCATTGTCGAGCAGGTGGTGTGAAAAAGACGTTGTCACCCTACACATGACTCTATAAGGTTGAAACCTCTTTGATAAGTCAGTTGATTAAACAAACTTCGAAGCGAGATCCTTCAAATTTCCCCCAAAGCGATGACACTTGGCAGAGTCATCGATGATATCAATAAAGCTATATTTTTATTTAACATGCAAATAATTTCTTTTTTAAGTAGAATATACTATAATTCATTACATTTTTATTTTAAAAATTGAATTGATGACACTTGACAAAACCACTTAACTTCAACAAATGTAGTATGACCATCCATTTAACAATGAAGTTTTTTTAAATCAACAGATAATTAATTGCTTTTAGACCTTGTCTATTGAATACCATTTCGGCTAGTGTTTGTGTCGGGAGACGTGAAGTTCACGACGTTAAAAATAAAACCATTACAGCTGTGTTGGCTTTACAACATTTATAAGGAGTGAAGGTCGACCAAAACTTAAAATTCAATATTTGTCTTCGATATAATGATTATGGAGGCCCGACAGCATAAATATAATAATAATAATAATAATAATAATGATTTATTGTACAATCAACATCAAATCATATGTATATGAAATATATACATATCATAAATATGGAATTAGCTCATTAAATTATTTTTCCAGAGCTCAACTATCAATTAAAATGTATAGGACACCAATGCGGCCCATTTACGGAATCCAAACTGATTAGGTGTGAGAGAATTAAATAAATAAATAAATAATAAATAAATAAATATTAGGGGACAATCTTACACAAATCAACCTAGTCCCAAACTAAGCAAAGCTTGTACTATGGGTACTAGACGACGATAAACATACTTATATAGATAAATAAATACTTAAATACATAGAAAACATCCATAACTCAGGAACAAATATTCGTGCTCATCACACAAATAAATGCCCTTACCGGAATTCGAACCCAGGACCTCTTGCTTCGTAGGCAGGGTCACTACCAACTAGGCTAAGGCTAAATAAAACAATAAAGAAGGTTAACACGAGTCTGTGATTGCGGTCGGCAACTTGGCACTTGGTTGATAATCCATTAAAACCGTTATTATCGGTGTAAGCTGCGCGCTGGCAGCCGCGTAGCCGCGCCTCGCTGTTTGCTACGAACGCCGCGTAAGCTACTGCACCATACCACTCGCCGCAAATTTACCTAGTACACACACTCGTATTTAATTAAAGTTACGTTTTCATTCATCCAAATTAATAAGCGAAGCTTATGCGAAGATTATTTTTTTTAACATAATAGCGTTAAAAAAAAACTTAACAGTTTTTGCTTCACTACATGTGTCCATTGCTTCGATTAAGACCTCTTTTAACAACAGTGGAACAAGATTTATCCCATTTCCATACCTCTTTTCATGACGCAGATAGGTACTGAAAATTACATCCATTCTGTAGATTAGAATCTTCAAAGCACAACTTTGAAAACGGTGGAATAAATGTTGCCAAATGCACCTCCGTAGGTACCTGTGATTAATATGAAAGTAATAGCGTGTGGACCGACGCATGCGCAGGCGTCGACCCGTGCGAGCGCGGCGTGCGCGGCGGGCCGGCGCGGACGCGGGCGGCCGCGGGCGCCGGTAGCGGTGCTAAGCCCGCCAACACGCCCTAATAAATTGCGATTTAACTTGTCTCCCGGATAACGCCAACTTTTCCGCATTTGTTCCGTACCCGACACTTTTTTCCGCCTCTTCATTTCCTATCTCTTACTTTTGTATTTTCCGTTCTTTCCTTGCCGAGATAAACAGGCGAGAAACGTTGAAAGGGGCTTTACAAATTCAAATTGAACTTATCACACAACTTTTTACATTTGTTTCTGGTCTCGATTTCGAGAGAAAAGAGCGAAGAGGCATTTAATAGTACAATCTCGGGCAAGATTGATGATTTTGTATCACACCTCGCTTCGGGCGGCTCGTAACGAGTTGGATGGCTCTCGACGTGGGTCGTGCTGCGTCTTATCTGGAATGGGATGCCGCTTTATCTCAAATTACATATTTTACTTGAGACGTGGATTTCGTTCTTTTCTTTGACACATTAATAGGTGACTCATGCATGAGTATCATTTGAATGAACCTATGCATACATGCAAACTTACATAAGTTCTTCAGTACACCATCTTAAGGTTGTTTGAAGATTTTTTGCTGCAACAAACTAGAGTTGAGCGTGAGGCCAGTAGGGAACAAAACCAGTCTAGATGTGGTAAATATGGCTAAGTTCTCACTTCAGCTATCTCTTTAAATGTTTATAAGGGTCACTTGCACAGTCCAGGTTTAAAAAATTAAATCGTTAACTCTAGGTTAAGAATGACATTTCCATACATTTTGACACTTCTTACGCTGGGTTAGTAGCTAACTCGGAGTTAAGTAGCTAACCCACGTCCGCACAAGCCCACCTAAGAGTGTTACGAAAATAAGATTAATGTAACTAGGTGTTTTCCAGTGAATATACGGACAACTAAAGCACGTCCCGAGCGACAGTTGTTGGTTTTAGATTATAATGCAGACGACGGGGCGAAGCATGCTAAGCGTTCGTCGCGGCAAACATCTAGCATTTAATGCGGAGAGAGTAAACACAATCTTGTTAATCAAGCGGGTAAGGAAGTTTTCGAGCGTGCAGTAAATAGCGCTCACTTAATTCGAGGGCCATGTGTGGGACATAACCGCAGCATATTTATCCCATTATGCACGGCACGGCGGGCAGCCGCGGTGATGCGAGTCACGTCGTCTGAAACGAATCGCATGTGACATTATTTGTGAAGATCGTGCTCTATCTTCGTCGGCGACGTGGCCGGGACGTGGAGGGATTACTCACAAAGAAGTACAATTTCAACGGTGCGATAAAGAAGCGCGAAGTTACACCCCGACTATATTCTCATTGGGATTAACGCACTGTTAGGCGGGATCAGAGCGGCAGAGTTACTGCGTTCGACTGCGGGCTTTTCCGATTTTATCTCACGGAATAAATTGTACGGCATACCAATCGATGGAAGCACCGACCGATTTGCCTGTGACTTCTTGTATACACCTCCCAGTTCGATTTGATAATACTACCTACTTATATAGCATAATTCTTACAAAATAAATTAAATGTTGACTTTTAGGGCTTCAAATAGGTAATATTATTATTTTACATAATTTGTGAGGATAAGTAGAATCACAACTTTCTGGCATTTGGTCTTCTTATATGCTAGTAGTTTGCTAAACTCTCACAACTTCAATATTTTCGTGACCCTGACCGTTCAATACGTCTGAAAGAGCGAAATAATGAATATCTTCTAATATATAAAAAATTCGTGTCATGGTGTTTATTATCGAACTCCTCCAAAACGGCTTGACTGATGTTTATGTTTATGTTTTCCTGTATTTTTTAGGTCTGAGAGTAGGTCGTAGGCTATGATTTACATAGCAGAACAACGTTTTATGTGTCAGCTAGTAGCTTTATATGCGCGACAAATACCGTACTGGATAAAAATATTTATATATTTCTAAATTATGGCATCACTCGACGCTCCTATCGTAATTCAAAAATGTTAGATTATAATTGTGTCAGCATATCACACATACCAAGCGGCATGCTTGGTGGGTTCACTGTACCGTTGTTATACGATATCATCACTGCGGTTGTAATTACGGGCAAGTCTTGAATACCTCTCACGTATACAGACTCATAAACCATCCTCATACAATTACACTCATTGCGTACCTACATATAACCGAATTATCCAGAAATTCCACAATACAACATTTAGTGCACTTGCCAAACTAGGTAATTTGAATAGAGAAACATTTCGACTCATCGACAAATGACATCATACATAAATGCAATTCAAATTCCAACACAAACATGATCCAATCATATACATACTGTATTGACAGGGTAGACGTGATTTGCCAAAATTAACATAATTGGTATGCAAAGGTCACGTTGGCTTATAAAATAGAGGAAATTCAACCTTCGACCGTACTTTTTTTTGCAAAATTTAGGAGCCAACAAAAAATAAGTTTGTATTTCATAGTGTTTCTTATTTTTCGCTGTTCAGTGTCACTAATTAACCTTATTAGAGAGAGAGAGAGAGAGAGAGAATTCATTAGGCCTAGCCTAATTTCATAATTCTGAAAGGAAGTGATCCTATAAGGATCGACGAGCGACAAATGAAACGACTGAGGAACCCAACACCGCGCGTGGCGAGACACGCACTTGCCCGTGATTTTTTTACAAAATGAAGACACTGTGATGTAGATGTACGTAATTTAATAACATTTTAGACGACCAGATGGCCTAGTGGTTAGAGAACCTGACTACGAAGCTTGAGGTCCCGGGTTCGATTCCCGTGTCGGGGCAGATGTTTGTATGAAAAATACGAATGTTTGTTCTCGGGGCTTGGGTGTTTAATATGTATTTAAGTATGTATCTATCTATATAAGTATGTTTATCCGTTGCCTAGTACCCATAACACAAGCTTTGCTTAGCTTACTTTGGGACTGGGTCAATTGGTGTGAATTGGGTGTCCAGTTTATTGTAGGTACTCGTAGATGTTTGAAAAAAAATATACCTCGTTGAGTTTCTATCCGAATTCTTCTCAGCAGGGTTTTCCCGGACCGGCGGTAGATTCTTCGACATTCATAAATGCTTGTTATATTATAACTTATAACCTAAAAAAATATTTTTGACTTTGAATAAGTCTCACTTACTCATTCTAATTGGCGGGTTTTTGGCTTTAACACAGAAGCTATTCGTTAAAACATCACCCAAACATACATAGTGTAGTGATAGTGAAAAAACAACTAGGTACTACTATTACTACTACTAGCCAAGCCACTACTAGCCAAGGTAAGCAATATAATAATGGTATTCACATAGTTACTTAGTAATGTGCAACTACACTACATGACTTCATATAATTTTGTACCTACCTAATTAAACGCAAAACAAAGGTTAACTTAGCTAAACGCCAACGTAAAGTAACATTTAATATCATTATCAATATTAACGTAAGCCAACGAGTTTCGTGAGAAGGTAAGTAAAACAATATAAGGCAGGGCGAGGCATTAGTTGGTATTGTGTGACGCAGCACATTATTAGAGGCCTGCTGCGGACTGCTTGGTATGCGCCGCGGCGCTCGCGCTTCGCCCCACGCTGCCTTCCGTACCAGACAAAGCACTATGCCTTGGGCCTTTATTCGACAATGTCTAAGCTATATAAAAGTGAAGTGAAAACCAGATGCATTATCTCACTCTCAAGCATTTCTTGTAAGATACCTGTTTCCTTGTAAGATGTCGATGCTGATGTGATACATAAAAATGAAATTAAGTATAAAATAGATAGTAAGATTGTAAATAGATAGTAAAATAGGTAGTAAAACTTGTAAATTTAATTCAATGAAGTACAAAAACAACATTGGTTTTATTGTGACCATGTCAATTTTTCAATAAAATTACCAGTCTCAGAGAACTGTTTTTAAGTAAATACCGATGCATTTTTCGGAAAAAGTTATTCGATTGTATTACAGCATTATTAATTAATTTCCGTGTAGGTATCACCCGACGGGAGGTAGGTATTATTGCAAAATTGCCATTCATTTTTCCGGCGGCTCGTGGCGCGCCCAACCATGCGTGATTTTGTTTTGTGCGTTTGCTCAGTGTCTGTGCAATTTGCGGTTATTTGTTTACTTGGAAAACGATTCACCCAATAATAAAGGAATAATATTTCAAAATGTCATTTGTGGTTTAACATCTGTTTCAAGCTTCGACTGTTGGTACGACTAGTACGATTTTACGACTAGGCGTTTTTAGTTTGTCGCCGTTTCGGACTAGTTATGCTGCAGTGAGCACACACACAGCTTTTAACTAGTTTTTGCTGATGCCGACATTTAACATCAAAAGTAATAAAAAAACATGGTTCTCTCTCAGAAATAGTTCTTAGATGGATCTGTTATGATAGACGTCCGCCATTGATGAAAATATTTAGTAAGTATCTACAGGTCTCTCTGAGTGGTTCTGGTAATACCAGTGCTGCCGTTTTTGGCGGGTTTATGTTAAGTCAGCTCCTTTTTTCCATAGCACTGTTTCTTTAGTTAAATAGGTAAATAGTAAGAAATCTTTGCAGTCTTAAAATTTTACCTAACCTCGTTTATCCTAACTTTATTAGTAAGATTTGATTTTGTATGTCTTGTTTATATTATGTTTAAGTTGCGTTACGGAACAAATAGCGTGTTAAATAATCAATCAAAAAGAAACCTTTCACAGTATGAAGTAAAGCGAATGTACTAGCAACAAATTGAGCACTTGGTCCTTGCCTTACTAGGAAGTTCGCAAAGTTCTTTTGTCGCTTAGTCAGGGCATCTCGGCTTTAATACTTTTAGTTAGAAAATGACAAGCAAGTAGCGATTACTTGTACTAGGCGTGCTGGTATGACTGCAACGCCTCAAGCGGGCGTTCGAGGCAGGTGAGCGCGGTGGAAAGATTGTTCGATTCAATAGAGCAGCTCCCTAAGTCCCAAATTAAATCATGGCACATCCCTGCACCTGCCGGGCCTCGCGGGGCGCGCGATTGCTCGCACGCTGACTTACGATTCGTTTTCATTATTTTCTCTGTGATTTTGGCAAAGTTCCGTTTATTACAATTTTCTTTTGAAATTGATTCGATAGGTATTCGTGTTTTTCTTGTTATGTTTTCTTAATTGATTTCGTACTTATTTGGCAAATATTTAATCTTATGCATGTGCAGGATACGATGAAAAGTAAGTGAAAGAGAAAAGGTAGAAGATATGCAAGTGTACTCATAATCATAATATACTCGTATGTGTACTAAAGTAGGTACTGTCCAATCCGACCATTTTCGGTGGAGAGAATAATTGTCACACAATTACCAAAAGTACTCGAAGAGTAGTAATGACGGTTACAACATATATCTACTTATAAACAGTTAATTTTAGTGTGATGTGTAAATAGCTGTGTAAACAATGTGACCGACTGAGATTTTGATTATTATGTTACGCAATTGTTTCTACAATATACCTACAGCTAAACATTAGAAGGTATTTTTTTAAAACATAGAGGATCAAAATTAACAAGATCAAATAAAATTATTCAATGATATCTCATTGAAAGTTGGTGCAATTACGAAACACGTCAAGTTTGTATGGTAACTTGCTTTCCTAAATGTAAATGTTTTTTAAGTTCCGTAATTAGTAAGGTCTGTTGTCTGCAATTCAAGTCACAAACTAAAAAAAGATAAGCTAAATTACAGCTTTCTAGGCTGACGAGATAAAATAAAAAAATGATAAATTAAAAAATATGGTGAGTAGGTACCCACTTCTCCTACGCTTTAAAGGGGGGTAATTTCTTTTACCTGGCTTAACCCATAGTGTGTGGTATCAATGCCGATTCAAAATGTTTGCGAGTGTGTTAAAACATAAGTTTCTAAGTGCATTTTTTTGTCAGAGTAGATTTATGATATGTGTTCATGATAGTGTCGAACAAAAAAAAAGCCTCCGCATATTGTTACGGACAATTACAGAACCAACTAATTTTTTTTATAAAGCGCATAAGTGGTATGGCCCGGCCCGGCTTGCACTTGGCCAATTTAATAATAAGATTCTCGTCTTCTAGTCGTTTTGGCAGAAAAATAACGAATATTATGAAGTGAGACCGAAAATGGTTGTATTTGTCACCTTAATTTAAAGTTTTATACACGAGTTTTCTGTACCTATTTTATCCATCTGTAATATCTCGGCAAACCTCAGGATTAACTTAAATGTTTAGGATTTACTCGGGCAATTTGTTGGAAGGGACTGCTATCTTTATCTGGTCCGCCGAATGTGCGGAAAGAGCTACGGATTTAGTAGGACAAATCTTTTCGATTCAGTCACTTTGCGCCGAAATGGGAATCTTAGCAGATTTTGGTGAGCGTGTGTTTAGATTTCGCTCAGCTGTTTATTGAAAGGGACTGTAAGTGGCTCAGCCCGTACCGTGTGCCTTTTACGCGCTATCTTATTGGTCACTTCTGAAGGGAAATTTAATAAAACTGTAAAAAGCTTTAGTTAAAATAATATCGTATACTTCTACAACTGCAGTGCCTACGGCATCTATAGACACTATGGGAGTTTGTCATTGGACATGTAATTGCTACGGCCAGATGACGCGCCAACATATGCTACGCGGCTACGAACTACGCCGTAGACATACTCGTAGCACCGAGTGTATCTCGTAGCGGGCTACATCTAATATTTGAACAATAGCAGTGTTTTGTTGCTCTGAATATTATGGTATTTCCATACAACTGGTTTAATTTCCTGTTCCATTAAAAAATCATTATTTAACTTACATACTATCAATAATAGTACTTTGACCTTTTTGACCTTGAACAAAGGAAAAAAAACGGATACCTTTTATCTTCTCCTTCCTGCCGTCCGTCTGTCTGTCAAGACCCTTTATCTCGGGAATGCGTAGAGGTACCAGTCGAAATTACCACCATATACTCAAGTCTACAGTCCCTTGAAGCTGTGAAAAAAATAGACTTCTAAGTTAACGTAAAAAAAAATACGGCCGTTTATGCTGCAAAAAACGTATACTTCATAAGCGGCACTCTCAAGAGAATCAAAATTTAAAGGGTAATTTCGTTGACCTAGGGAAAAATCTGAAAACTATGCATTTGTAATTTTGTAAGGGGGTTCCGACCTACCAATATAAAAAATAATCCCACACTGCGTACATTTTACTTAAAATAAGGGCTCTGCTAAAATCGTTTTTTTTTTATTATGAGGCCAACGAGCAAGCGGGTCATCTGATGGAAAATTATCACCGCCGCCCATAAATATCAACAACCCAAAGAGAGTCACTGATCTGTTGCCGGCCTTTAAAGGAAGTATAGTTAAAACCCTTTTCTTGAAAGCCCCGATGTCATAGTTGTCTGGAAACGCTGCTGCCGGAAGTTGATATAATTGATACGGCTGTTTACGGCGCATATGTTGACATACCTACAAATTTGTACGAAAGCCTCGGTGCGCGAGTCCGACTCGCACTTCGCTGATTTTCTACAAATCAAGGGTTACACTACATGCGTTTCTGATAATCTGCTTGATTTAAAATAACTTCAGGCAGGCATATTATGAACTTCAAAAGTATAATGAAATGAAGAGTTTCGGCGGCGGCGTACAAGCATGGATAATTAAGCATTGAAACCACTTTGAATATTTTATGAATATTTCATATGTATGAGGACATGGCTACTAGAGGGAAATCATATAAATTTACATCCTTGATGAGCTTACATTTATGAATCTCGTTTGACACTTTAATATGAAATATTAGGTACATTACGATCTTTTGAGACGCCCAGAAGTCGCGTTATGTTTATTGGCCATATTTATGGGCTGCTATGAGGAAAGTCATCAGTCAAACAGAGATTATTTTGCTACTACTCGTAACAATGATGGAGTCACCAGACTGGTATCTGGAGTGCCACAGCGCCCTAAGACATGCCTCAATATAGGGCTTTTGGAGACGAGATCGAGATCAATCCTACACAACTTAGTAAATGTATACAAATCGTCTATCACGGTATTTATGTAAGACATTTTTAATGAACGTTATTGGAGAGTTACTAGTCCACATCTCCCATGAGTGAAAAATTAAAAACAAAAAAAAACATTACAACTAATCTTATTCATTGCTGCAACAAAACACTAGCTTATAATTAAATGACGGCCGGATAGCCTATTGGTAAGAGAATCTGACTACAAAGCTTGAGGTCCCGGGTTCGATCCCCGGTCATGGCATATATTTATATTAACAGTACGAATGTTTGTGCTCGAGTCTTCGATGTTTAATATGTATTTAAGTGTGTATTTATCTATCAAGTATGTTTATTCGTTGTCTAGTACCCATAGTACAAGCTTTGATTAACTTGGGACTAAGCAGGCAATTGGTGTCAATCGTCTCGTGACTTATAATTTACTTATTTAAATGAGTTGGTTAGGGTTTTTCTTAATCACGTCTACAAAATCACCCTGTATGTTTGATTAGCCTCGACTTTGCAAGTTGCGTCGCACCTCAGCATGCCGCATGCCACAGCCCGGCGAGCAACAAAAGCGGGAGCGCGCCGCTCGCGTCTGTCACATTGCGCGCGTAATTGCTGCGCGACGAGGGCGGGCGCCATTAATCTCCACCACGCCGCCACTCTCGATAAAACGCAAGTCACTGACTAGTGTAATGCCTTCACTTTCCCATGCTGTGCAAAAAATTCCGTCAACCAACCTGGAAATCCCAGTGTGAAGTTACGGTTTCTTTTAGAGGAAATTCCGTTTTAAATTTTCTGATCAGAAATAATATTGAAATTATTATATAAGTCTTTTCCTTGACTATTGTATACAATATAGTAAAACTAAATAGGTAAATACTTGCACGCCTGAGTTCCGCAATCGAATAGCCTGGACAGTTTAAGAATAAACGTAGAATTAAGAATTTATTATTTACGAATGCGTATTTTTTTCACTAGCCACATTCAGCTCAATTCCAGACACGCGACGTTCAGTCTTGTCACCCATTTAACATCCCTGCACCTCCACTATTTTTTTGGTTCTTTATAATACCTTAAAATGTGTACCTGCAAAGAAAGGTAACCCGCCTAATGCGGTGCAGTCAGCTCCGGTGGGGTTAGTTTTTCTGCCTCTTTCTAGGCTAAATCTGGGTTAGACTGCCATAGGTGAGAGATAGCCAATCAATATGTTTCAGCATTCGGTTAGCTTAATATCGCTAGTTGTTAAACAGTTTACATCGCAGCGTACCACGGCGACACATAAACAGTAAGGGTGCGCAACGATCGCTATAAAAACTTTTTATATAACTTCAGTCGCTATAACCCTCATTTGATATAATTATTATAACAACACTTAATATATTATCATTTGATATAATCAACTTTTCATATAACGTTCATAAGATATAATATAATGATGGTTATACAGGGTTATTTGTAATTCACTGACATCCTCTTAACCCTGAATTCCTATCACACAAACAAATGTTTTTTGTTTTACGACTTTTTAAAATGAAGCACTTTTTTTCCCATACAAATACACAAAGTATCGTAAAAATAAGAGGTAATCTCAAATTTTCAAAACGCTATTACACCAAAAATATTAAGTTATGATCAATTTAGGGTTTTTTTTTTATTTATTTTTTTATTTGGTCTACAAACTGGATAGTACATCATAATATACAATTCGCGTTCCCTACAATCCTCATGCATTTCATGTATATCCAAAAACAGTAGACACATCATGCACAATTAGTAAACAGTTATTTATAATATTGTAGCAAAAAGAGAGCGAAAAAAAAATAATAATAAAACAATAACAGTAAAAAGCTGAGTAATTCACAATTATGTACCTACTACTAAGTTGGATGCATTTTTATACTTTAAAAATTTAGTTTTTTTAGGGTTAAAAGGATGCTAGTGAATTACAAATAACCCTGTATAATAATGGTTGTATTTAATGCCAGAAAAGTAGGTTAGGTTAGGTTAGAACTGCAACCCCCTACACAAAACAAATGGTTGCGTCTCACGAGATGTAACAACAAAATATATAATAACACTAGCGACCCGCCCCGGCTTCGCACGGGTACAACTATATTATGCATGTATTATACTTATAAACCTTCCTCTTGAATCACTTTATCTAATATAGCTTTTACCCGCGGCATTGCTAGCGTGAACCATACATATTTCAGAGAAGCAAACAATTATGCAAGCAAGCCTGAAGCAAGCATGCACGCAAGCATGCAAGCAGCATGCAAGCAAGCATGCAAGCTTGCAAAAAGCATACAAGGAAGCATTCAAGCATGCAAGAAAGCATGTAAGCGAGAATCCAAGCAGGATTCTAGCAAGCATGCAAGCAAGCATGCAAGCAAGCATGCAAGCAAGCATGCAAGCAAGCATACATGCAAGCAAGCAAACATGCAAGCAAGCATGCAAGCAAGCAAGCAAGCATGCAAGCAAGCACGCAAGCAAGCACGCAAGCAAGCACGCAAACAATCATGCAAGCAAGCATGCAAGCAGTATGTAAGCAAGCTTGCAAGAAAGCATGAAAGCAAGCATGCAAGCGAGAATCCAAGCAGGATTCTAGCGAGCATGCGAGCAAGCATCCAAGCTAGCATGCAGGCAAGCATGCAAGCAAGCATGCAAGCAAGCACGCAAGCAAGCACGCAAACAATCATGCAAGCAAGCATGCAAGCAAGCGTGCAAGCAGCATGCAAGCAAGCAAGCTTGTAAGAAAGTATGAAAGCAAGCATGCAAGCGAGAATCCAAGCAGGATTCTAGCGAGCATGCGAGCAAATATCCAAGCAAGCATGCAAGCAAGCATGCAAGCAAGCATGCAAGCAAGCATGCAAGCAAGCATGCAAGCGAGCATGCAAGCGAGCATCCAAGCAGGCATGCTAGCGAGCATGCAAGCAGGCATGCAGGCATGTAAGCGAGCATGCAGGCAGGCATGCTAGCAGGCATGGAAGCAGACATGCAAGCAGGCATGGAAGCAACCAAGCATGCAAGCAATCAAGGATGCGTGGAAGCATACCAAATTTCGTCTTAATCGGTTAAGTGGTTATTGATTCTCCATACAAAGCTTCACCCCCCTTTTCACCTCCTTAAAGGGCGATTTCCGGGATAAAAACTATTCTATGTCCTTTCCCGGGACTCAAACTATCTGTATACTAAATTTCATCTAAATCGGTTCAGCGGTTTAAGCGTGAAGAGGTAACAGACAGTCAGACAGACAGACAGACAAACAGACAGACAGACAGATACACTTTCGGATTTATAATATTAGTATGGAATTAGTATGGATAGACTGCTGGCTCTGTGAGCTGTAGTAGATCTCGCGAGTTTTATGAAATTGTTTTATGAAACGCACCTCTCTCGGCCCCTTTCTAATCATACTCCCCAGCCCCTGTACCGCGCGGGCGAAGACACATTTAAACGGTCTAGCTATAATAATCTACTCTTATAATTCTCTAGTGGCTTTTTTTAACCTTTTCAATGTCATGCTTAGCGAAACGTAAAGCTACTTTTCCGTGAGCAATCATAAATTGACCCTAATTTTTTTAATTGGCAGGCAGGTCCCACCGAAATGATCTGTATTTTATTTGGAATGTTTAAGTATTTTATCTACACTAATCTATTATCTTTAGAAACATTTTGGGATAAATAAAGATAATTAAACTCATATATACGTATGCTAATTATAACGTACCTACATGACTCAATCACTATCACTACATAGTATTATAACAAAGTCGCTTCCCGCTGTCTGTCTGTCTGTCCCTATGTATGCTTAGATCTTTAAAACTACGCAACGGTTTTTGATGCGGTTTTTTTTAATAGATAGAGTGATTCAAGAGGAAGGTTTATAATGTATAATACATGCATAATTGCACCCGAGCGAAGCCGGGGCGGGTCGCTAGTTTGTCATAATTTACAAAATTAAAAACTAAGGCATTTATTTATATTGACATTTTTAATTTCGTAATATTTTTTGAACGGAATGTCCGATTTCGATAATTCAAAAAGAAATCAACAGGTATTGAACCAGTCTTGAATACGAAATAATTAATTTGGATAAGAATTAATACAAAGGTGTGGAAAACATGGTCTGATTTTGATAGGCATTTCTATCATATTTTAAAATTAAAAAAAGTAGTAATAGTGACGTAACTACAATAATTGGTCATATGGTCTCGGGAAGTTTTTTGTAGATATTGATACGTTCTATAATATTGTAGAACAATATTTTGTTCTATCATCAATACTTTCCGCAGCGCATGCGATGATAGACATTTTATGGCTAATTTTTTTACACCTTGGGTTGGTTTTAGTAAGATTTACCGAGGATCTCTAATTTTTTCTAGTAATAAATATAGCCTATGTTACTCAGTGATAATGTAGCTTTCTAACGGCAAAAGAATTTATAAATCGGTCCAGTAGTTTTTGAGTTTATTCATTACATACAAAAATACAAAAATACAAAAATACAAAAAACAAATCTTTCCTCTTTATAATATTAGTGTAGATGTAGATGTAGATGTAGATTAAAAAAAAAAACAAAATAAAATAACAAACACCATATAAAATTATATATTTTAAAATTATACCAAACGTTATTTATATCAAATGAGTGATTATACCATTTGATAACATATAAAATGTTGGTATATGAAAAGAAGATTATATCAAATGTTGTTATATTGATCATTACACACCCAAACAGTAAAAGTAAAAAAATTGTTTATTGTTATGTATGATATGACTAACGCTAGAAAAATGTAAGGTAGATACATTTTTTTTACTATAGTAGAATAGTGAAGATATTTTTGAAAATATAGGAGTATTTTGTATAATTAATTGTGTAGGTATTTGTATAAGGTACCTTCACTCACGGGCAAAGAAAATGACTCGGTTCGAAAAACCTCTAACTTAAAGGTCTATATAACAGGGAATTTTAATAATTATGTACAATTAATTAAATTTCGAATTATCTGCAACGTTAAAACCAATTTTTAATTACTGTTACTCTAGTACTTAGTCTTGTTTCTTTGCTTTTGTTAGGGCTGGACAAATAATTAAAGGAAGTCCTTATTTCCATCTAAAACCCTATGGCCAAGTATCCTAGCACTGGCAAAGTTGTTTACTTGTGTCCCATCGGATTTACAAGGGATTCTAAGCTTTTCCCATAATTTATGGAGCCATAACATTTTATTTATTACAATGCAATAAGGCGATACAATTTCACCAGGTGCACGCTTAACAACTTTAATGATAAACTTTTAGCAACCAATATCAGTGTAACTTACTATAAATGTGTAGGTCTGACCGTATGCCTCAAAGCAAACAGAAATCATGCAATAAAGAAGGAAGGACTAACAGTGCACTTATAGGATCAGGGAACTGGGGTTTATGTGTATCATAATGTTCGCGCGCTTGTTGGCGGCGCGTGGCCGGCAGCCATCGGCCCGCTCCGCTGCCCTGACAGAGCGTTCGAGACAAATTCAATTTGCGAGAACGCCGGCGACGAGCCAGTTTGCGCTACTAACTAGCTGCGACGTGAATGCTGCCCCTCTTGTCTTTATGATATATCCACCTAACGATCCCGGTCTTCAATTTCTATAACTTAATATAGCTATTTCAAAATGCTAGATCTGGTCGTCGCTGCTACAGCATTTTCATTTAAGTATTGTAGTACCTGGGCGACCGAGCTCTGCTCGGGCAGAAACTCGGTACCAAGCGTTTTCCCAGAGATAAGACCAAGCTAGATCAATTTTTCATCCCCGAAAACCCCCACATACCAAATTTCATCGAAATCGTTGGAGCCATTTCCGAGATCCTGATTATATATTTGCGGGGGAGGGGGTTCGGGGGTTTCAAGGGGGGATGAAAATTTCATTGATTTTGCCGTAGGATGCACAGTTTTCAAGATATTTGACAAAAACACCGGAGGGGTTGGGGCACAGAAATAATTTATTATTATTTCTGTGGGTTGGGGGGTGAGAGGGGGGAGGGGGTGCGGGGGGGATGCGTGGGAGGGAGCGTGGGGTATCAAAGGGGGGATGAAAATTTCATTGATTTTGCCGTAGGATGCACCGTTTTCAAGATATTTGACAAAAAAACCGGAGGAGGTGGGGGGGTGAGCCACGTTAAACTATCGTCCGTAAACCAACTTTACAGACAACCGGTTTTTCTTGTTCTTTGCTCCCAATAGGGAACGTGCACATAGACGGTGCTGCCAACTGGTGTCATAAGGGTGCCATCAATTTGAATGCTTTACCTTGATAAGTTTGTTTTACTGTCCGCATAGTGTCTCTTTTGTCGCATTAGTGCTGCCGCCTATAGTTACTGCACGTTCCCTATAATACTTTTTCTCACAAAAAAGTAACTTTTTCTCACAAAAGAAGAAACTTCGTTTTCTCATGAAAAATAAACTTAAAAAAAAAACTATAATCCTTAAAAAAAAACGTGGAATCGAACCGAGGTCGGCTGGATCCGCGACCACCCGATTTCCACTGTGCTATTATGATCTGCTCGAAGCCGGCGAAATTTAGCTTTGTATTCTAATGCAAACAAAAATAGCCGGAAAACACGAGTAAAAGCGGTTTTCTGAAAATGAAACATAGCTAGATCAGTTTTTCATCCCCGAAAACCCCCACATACCAAATTTCATCGAAATCGTTGGAGCCGTTTCCGAGATCCTGATTATATATATATATATATACAGAAGAATTGCTCGTTTAAAGGTATTAGATAGATAGATAGATTAGATAGATATAAACTATGTATCTAACTTCGAAGTAAACTATCACCACTTTACTTGGTTACTTATTAGCACTACCTATTCTCAAAAATTAATAATCTATCGTTTTCAATCACGATCGCTGGGTAATGGGTGCGGAGCGAAGAAGCGGGAAGCACGCTGCGTCTAATAGCGAGCGAGAGAAAACACATTTGTCTTGTCCCGGCCCGTTAGCGTATATTACGGCGCGCCGAGACATCGCCTGCTGTGTTTCTTTACTTTGTGTCGCTAAGTTAAACTACACGTTTTTATCGTTAGTTTATATTAGCTAGGTTGCAAAAACAGAATTGCAAAATAAAGACTTGTCTGGATTGCAGAGGGTCACGCCACCGTCTATTGGGCGTGGGGGCGTCACGGTTGTTCTTACCGTAATGCTTACGAACGTATCCGTCAAATAGAGTTAGTAAATCTATAGAGCAACCCCACCTCACCCGAGGAATAATTGTATTAGAGAATGGCGGGACATTGGCAATATTATATATTCTTACATGAGCACTGCGTAGAGGGTAAAGGAATAAAACTAGCGTCGTTAATACTTTGTCAATTTGTCGTTATAAAAAACAAGTTTTTTTTATAAAATTAATAAATTCAAAATATAGATCGTCCGTGTCGTGGTATCCTAGTGAAATGACTTATTATGCACTCTCAAGCACAGGATTGTGGATTCGTTCCTGGATGGATTCCCACCGCTAAAAGCCGTGCCAGGATAAGCTAAGTGATTCTGCCCCCCCTCGAGTTTGGGCTTGTAATTTTTATGGACGGTGTGGCTCTACATCCTAGAACCGCTATATTATAAAAACCGGCCAAGTGCGAGTCGGACTCACGCACGAAGGGTTCCGTACAATTATCTATAAAAATCGCGTTTTTTGTATGGGAGCCCCCCTTAAATATTTTTTTAATTTAATTAGATGATTTATTTTTAAAGTCAATATATAATTAAATATTCTGTGAATATTTCAAGCGTCTACCTGTTGCCGTTATCAATATCGAGCAAAAACGAGCAAAAAAATCACGTTTGTTGTATGGGAGCCCCCTTAAATATTTATTTTATTCCATTTTTAGGGTTCCGTAGTCAACTAGGAACCCTTATAGTTTCGCCATGTCTGTCCGTCTGTCTGTCTCTCTGTCTGTCTGTCTGTCCGCGGCTAAGCTCAGAGACTGTTAGTACTAGAAAGCTGTAATTTGGCATGAATATGGCATGAATATACCAGTCACGCCGACAAAGTGATAAAATAAAAAAAAGTAAAAAAATTTTTTTTTAGGGTCCTCCCATAGACGTAAAGTGGGGGTGTTTTTTTTTTCTCGACTAACCCTATAGTGTGGGGAATCATTGGACAGGTATTTGAAAATAAATAGGAGTTCTCTAAAAGCATTTTTTGATAAAGTGAATACTTTCGGAGATAATCACTCCGAAAGTTAAAAATAATGTGTCCCCCCCTCTAACTTTTGAACAGCAAGTCTAAAAAATATGAAAAAAATCACGTAAGTTAAACTTAATAAAAACTTTCTAGGAAAATTATTTTCAACTTAATCAGTTGAGCAGTTTTTAAGTTTTTGTAAAAAAATGTTTCTAAACTAAGATTGTAATTTAACCGCCATGGCAAGCATTTTTTTTTCTTTAAGTACCTATAAGATCACGCTAACAGTATCTTCTTTCAAATAAAAAAAATAAAATTGAAATCGGTTCACATAATAAAGAATTACATCTGAAAAACCATCGTCATCATAGGTACTAGTAGTAGACTGCAGATTAGATACCCTTTCGCCGATAGATGGCGCTGTACCGCTGACGTTGAAATTCTATGCGTGGTGGGAGTTGGGACCAAAACAACCACATTAATAAAGTATGCAAAGATTTTTTCGTACCTGCTACGGAACCCTATCTTGGGCGTGTCCGACACGCTCTTGGCCTGTTTTTTAGTATGTGTTGTTAAAGCGGCAACCGAAATACATCATCTGTGAAAATTTCAACTCTCTAGCTATCACGGTTCCCGAGATACAGCCTGGTGACAGACCGACGGACGGACGGACAGACGGACAGCGGAGCCTCAGTAATAGGGTCCCGTTTTTACCCTTTGGGTACGGAACCCTAAAAATTAATGATTGAAACCTCTTTAGAGAAACGTTCATGACATACTAAATACTGGCCACTAACAATTCGTTAGGTTTAAAAACAAATTGTAAGTGGCCAGTATTTATTATGTCATGCACTCTAAAGAGGTTTCAATCATTCCATTTTATATTATAGCAGTTCTAGGAAATGTATGTAAAGTATTTTATGTAAAGATATCTCCATGTTCTCCCACTGCTATAATTATATTTAGCACGGAACAGAACACGTAATCTACATATTTTATATATTATTATAATAAAATTTCGAGGAACAGCAAAATATTATTTGCTGGCACGAATTTTGAGAAATCGGCCAAGTGCGAGTCGGACTCGCGCACGAAAGGTTCCGTACTATTATCTATAAAAACCGGCCAAGAGCGTGTCGGACACGCCCAAGATAAGGTTCCGTAGCAGGTACGAAAAAATCTTTGCATACTTTATTAGTGTGGTTGTTTTGGTCCCAACGTCGGCGGTACAGCGCCATCTATCGGCGAATTGGGTAATTAATCTAATTGCAGTCTACTAGAACTAGTATGTATGTTGATTGTTTTTCAGATGTAATATATTTTTTATTTGAAAGAAGATACTGTTAGCGTGATCTTATAGGTACTTAAAGAAAAAAAATGCTTGAAATGGCGGTTAAATTACAATCTTAGTTTAGAAATATTTTATTACAAAAACTTAAAAAGTGCTCAACTGATTAAGTTGAAAATAATTTTACTAGAAAGTTTTAATTAAATTAAATTTACGTGATTTTTTTCATATTTTTTAGACGTGCGGTTCAAAAGTTAGAGGGGGGGACACATTATTTTGAACTTTCGGAGTGAATATCTCCGAAAATATTCACTTTATCAAAAAATGCTTTTAGAAAACCCCTATTTATTTTCAAATACCTATCCAATGATTCCCCACACTATAGGGTTAGTCGAGAAAAAAAAATCATCCCCACTTTACGTCTATGGGAGGTACCCTAAAAAATTTTTTTTTAGTTTTTTTATTTAATCACTTTGTCGGCGTGACTGATATATATATTCATGCCAAATTACAGCTTTATAGTACTAACAGTCTCTGAGCTTAGCCGCGGACAGACAGACAGACAGACAGACGGACAGACATGGCGAAACTATAAGGGTTCCTAGTTGACTACGGAACCCTAAAAACGGCAAAAAAATCACGTTTGTTGTATGGGAGCACCCCTTAAATATTTCTTTTATTTTAATTTAATTATTTATATTTAAAGTGAATATATAAACTTAATATTCTGTGAATATTTCAAGCGTCCACCTGTTGCCGTTATCAATATCCAGAAAAACGAGCAAAAAAAATCACGTTTGCTGTATGGGAGCCCCCCTAAATATTTATTTTATTTTGTGTTTTAGTATTTGTTATAGCGGCAACCAAAATACATCATCTGTGAAAATTTCAACTGTCTAGGTACCTATCACGGTTCATGAGATACAGCCTGGTGACAGACGGACGGACAGCGAAGTCTCAATTATAGGGTCCCGTTTTTACCCTTTGGGTATGGAACCCTAAAAATAACCTCAAGAATACTAGTATAACGTAATGAGTTCAAATACTTTATTTGTAAAAGCCCAGAGCCGAGACGCCACGTCGGTTGCTGCACAACTTTCTTCTCTACTTATACTCGTAGTTAAAGCTAACTAGTAACATTAACAAGGAGAATTTAAGTTTCACTGTTTTACCACATCTAAGTTATTTTTGTTGGAAAATAATGTTCCTTCAAAAGAGTCTTTTACAAATCATGTTCATTTATTACTTTTAAATCTAGCCTAGGACTTTCTGTTTAGTGTTCCATCCATTGTTAAAGAACTCCAAGTAGAAAGGCTTCTAAAGAAGAAGTTAAACCATTCTCTGGGAATATTATTTTATTGTATTTATAGTTTCGTTGTTAAGTTATCATAACGATTGGTTGAAATTGGAAACAAAAACTTATAAAAATAAGGCTAGGACCGTATCGGATCACGCTCAGTATAAGGTTCCGTAACCGTTACCACAAAGAAATGCACCACAGATGAAATAAGGTTTTGTTGAAAATTAAATTTTTAATACAAGCTTACAAGCAAGCAAGCAAGCAAACAATATACATTTTGTTGTTTTTTAATAAAATGTCTGTGACATACGGACAGGCAGACGGACATGATAAAACTTTGAGGCTTCCGTTTTATGGTATTTTGGCTTCGGAACCCTAAAGAAAGTAGGTATGCATGTAATATGACGATACAAACTGTTTACGATTTTTCGTAGTATTACAAATATTTCAAGAATAGACACAGCGACCAACAAATTGTATTGTCAAACTCAAATTACAGGTTCCCCAAATTGAAATTCCAAGTCTTCCTCCCGCTTTAAAAACTTATTTCACAAGTTCGTTTCCTTTGATCCATCCGGAGATTTAGCTGTCATAGCGCGCGGCGAATCAAGAAAAGTTATAAAGATTTCCCGGGTTCATATCTAGTAAAGGAGTACTTCCGATATTCGTAACAAATAAAATAAGCATTCAAAATTGTATGTTTGTTGTGGACTTGTGCTATAAAACAAAGAGGGTTATAAACTTAAATATTCAGTGTGTTGTTTTGCTGCAGCATCTATAGTGAACTATTTATTCGGCTTGCGAATATGGAGAGTTAGAGGTAAGTCTTCATTAAGTATTACACTAAGGTGCACGTGCGAGAGCCGAGCATTAAAGTTGCACACACGACGAGGTAGTTATGACTTGACATAAGGCAACCGGCGCCACTTTGTCGCCTCACTTCTGTCCCCTCTAAATCTTCTAGCGACACACCGTCATAATGCAAGCAAGACACAAACATGTCTACGTGCGCCAAGCTTGTTAAGTGGTTTGGAAGAAAAACATCTCGGAAACTTTTTTATTATCGTAGGCCATTTAAGCAATAGGTTCCCTCACATATTTAGATCGCACGTACGATAAACGCTTGGATAAACCGACCCGGCACGCAATATACAATGTTGGATGTTATTGCTAAAATTTACATTTTGAAAAATTCAACAAGCAGAATCTCAGAGTTAATTTTAACTCGCTATCTCCGAGACCTTATTTATAAATTATAAAACAGCAACGAACGGTTTAAAAAAAGAGTCCGACAACACCCCTCGAGACGAGAAGTTGGCAAACCGTCCCAAGTCTGTTTTTTGTTGTGACGTAATAATAACCTTTGTAATTCTTGAAGTGAAACTTCACCAAGTTTACAAGTGTACCTCAAAGGGACTTTGCCGTAACTCTTCATAAATTATGAAAGGATCTTGCCTTCTTCGCCTTTGTACTGAAGGCATATTTATTATAATTATTATAGTCGGCCTGCGAAAGTATACCATTACACTTTGCTTAAGTACACCAAAAGAGTACTGTCACATCATGTACAATATAAATATGGACTGTACACCTAATCAAATAATATTACAGTTTATCTGTTTTATTGTATTTAGCACATTAGCAGAACCTGAAGACTTTTGATAAGATGGTTTTAAACCTTGACAGATCCTGAGGTTGTTAACCTAGTGATCAGGTGTATGTATAGGTACATGCGTGCGAAGGGCTGCGCTGCGCGTCTACCCCCGGAGAGCTCGCCGCCGCGACTAGGGCGCCGCGTCCGCCCTCCGTCCGTACCCTACGCTGGTCTACGCAACGAATATTTTTTGTGGGGACATCATAATAATAGCTCTGTATTACTTCAGGAGAAATTCCAAGAAGTTTATAACTCGAGATGAGTTTCGTGTTCCTTGTCATAAATAATAAAGCGGTCGTCGACTACAACGTTGTGCAGATTTTTAAGTGAAGTAAAAATTTAAAAAATGATTTTACATTTTGGGGGTGCACAGTCAGGGAAATCTAAAAGTTTAATGTAATCAACTTTTTACTGTTACTTCACTTATATGGACTACAATAAGATGACGTTCGTATTGTTGATTCCATACCTAGTACAATCGTGCATTTAGTTTTTATATTATATGAATTTAAATAAATTTAGTTTAATTCAGAAGATGACGAACCGAAAGATTCGCAAACATCGGACATAACAAGCTAATATCGTAAATTTAGCTAAACGTTCAAACTACGAACAAGGCAAAGGCACTATTCTCTGTGCTGTCTACAGATTCTACTTAAGTTAATGGATAAGTTGCCAAAGCAAGTTTACTTTGTGTTTTCAGGTACACAGACTTAGATCGGGAAGTTTTCTTCGTTAATTTACACAAGTCGGGAGCTTCACAAAACTGTCAGGATAGTTTTATGGCACATTGTTCTCAGATTAAAAACAATTCGGATTTTTAGAACATGATTAACTACAGAAAAAATAGAATGTATTTTGTTTTAGTAAAAGTATGTTGTATTTATAAATATGTGATCCGCTCGCTAGATTCGTTGCCTTATTCAAGTAGCATTCAGCACGGCATAACAAATTACGACAGAATTAGGTACAAGTTATTTCCAAAAAAGCAACTTGCCCGAAACTTCTCCCGCCTAAAGAATTATGAAGATTAGCATAACAAAGTAAGCTGAAACTGTGTTCAGGGAATGCGTCGCCTTTCGCAACTTGGAAATCTTTTCCACGACACGCTTTATTTATGTATTTTTTAACCAGCTGTTGTAATGTAACATTATGTTTACCATGAGTAATTGGTGCTTATCAGTTTAATAAACCTGTAAGGGAAAATTTAATAAAGAAAAGTTGGTGACAACATTGACCTTTATTGGCCGTTAGGAATGTCGTGTAGACGTCGCGTGGCGTACGTTATTTGTGTGCATCGCTACCCGCTAGCCAGCGCTCGCTACCCGCTACCCAATACCCGCACCAGGCCGGGCACTAAACCGTCTGGCGACGAGAGCCGACCCCGATCACTCTCTACGGCTACCAATTACACTAATGGAATTTATTTGATTTCAAACATGAGCACCGGACTAGAGTCAATGTTGTGTACTGGCTTTGGAGTGCACTTATTGTGGCTCACATTGCGACAATAATGCACGCTTTTTTAGGGTTCCGTACCCAAAGGGTAAAAACGGGACCCTATTACCGAGGCTCCGCTGTCCGTCCGTCTGTCCGTCTGTTCGTCTGACACCAGGCTGTATCTCATGATCATGAACCGTGATAGCTAGACAGTTGAAAATTATTTATCGTATGGCGATTACACACTGGTTAGCAAAATACATATTAAATTTAAACTTAAAACAATCAAATTATTATTAAAATTTACAACCATGCAGATAAACACTCGCATCCTTTGTCTTATCGCATGCTTAGTATAATTTTTACTCCACCAAAATACTTCTCGATCGCGTTTACGTAAAAAAATCAATTACTAAGGAAACATGGACAGCGCTCCGCGGCCGCGCGTCCGTGTTTCCATAGAATTGAAATTTTTACGTAAACGCGATCGAGAAGTATTTTGGTGAAGTAAAACTTACACTAAGCATACAGATGTTTAAAGTCCTCAGCCGGTCCGTTGTATCTGGTGATGGGGCACTCGAATGCCATGTGGTGTATGTTTTGCTTCGGGTCTCCACACTCACAAGCCGCCGACCCACACCATCCCCACTTGTGCCAGAGTTGAAATGATGATGATGTTAAAAAACGGAATAAAATAAATATTTAAGGGGGCTCCCATACAACAAACTTGATTTTTTTTGCTCGTTTTTGCTCGATATTGATAACGGCAACAGGTAGACGCTTGAAATATTCACAGAATATTTAGTTAATATTCACTTTAAAAAGAAAAATATTAAATTAAAATAAAACAAATATTTATGGGCTCCTATACAAAAAACATGATCTTTTTGCCGTTTTTATAGATAATGGTACGGAATCCTTCGTACTCGCACTTGGCCAGTTTTTTATTTTTGTTATTATTTGCTCTTATTTTGTCTTTTTTGGTAACTTTCAGGTGAAAAAACTACATGTTCTACGCGTTTTGTTCTCCGGGCGGGCTTAGAAGATAAATTAACACAAATTTCTTATTTCAGTAATTAGGTAATTAGTCCACGCTGCATAATACTGTAAACAAAGACGGCCATGGGGATCGGCGAAGTTCTCGTATTAAAACTTAAAAAGTATCCCTTACAAGACCCGTACGTGTTCTTTGTCTCAAGTTTTGTACTCACCTCTAAGGAAGTTCCCCCTAGCAGCAACTAATATTAGTCAATTAGGTATTCAGGGCGCGCGCGGCCACCCCGCTCGCTCGCCGGCGCGGCCGGACCGCTCCCGCTGCCACTCCGCTATGCAACGCAGCATCTTCACGCGACTTCGTTGCATCGATATTTGCTGACCGCACACTCCAATTTGACTGTTGATTGAGGATATGCTCAATCCAAAGCTGATTCAGAATTGCTGCCTGCGGCCGCACACGTTTTCTCGTAGAATAATAATAAATAACTATTACCATAATGAAATTTTCACACCACCTGCTCGACAATGCCTTATTATATATCATGCAAACCTTTCTCAAAGTAAATCATTATAGCCCTTGGCTTTCGCCGGGCAGTAATGTTGTACTGGATTTCATTATAACCCACCGGGCAGTAATGTGATTTTCACTTTTCATAGTTCTTATTGTTCGTTTCATGGTCGTTATTGATTGGATTGGATTGGATTGGATCGATGGATCATGGATGGATGGATCGATGGATGGATGGATCGATGGATCGATGGATCGATGGATCGATGGATCGATGGATCGATGGATCGATAGATCGATGGATCGGTAGACCGATGGGTCGATGGATGGATGGATGGATGGATGGATCGATGGATCGATGGATAGATGGATCGATGAATGGATGGATGGGTGGATGGATGGATGGATCGATGGATGGATGGATGGATGGATGGATGGATGGATGGATGGATGGATGAATGGATGGACGGATGGACGGACGGACGGACGGACGGATGGATGGATGGATGGATGGAAATAAAAAATTAAGAAAATATCGAGTGACGAAAGTGATTTCACTCCGGATTCCATTAAATTAGGCGCCTATAATTAGGGCCACTTGCACAGTTCAGGGTTAAAAAATGAAATCGGTAATCCTGGGTTAAGAATGACAGTTCCATTCATTTTAACACTTGTTAATCCTAGGTCAGCAGTTTACTCGGAGTTAAGTAGCTAACCCAAGTCCGTGCAAGCCGGCCTTAGGCATTGTTAATAATCTAATTCCAGAGAAGTTGAAGGAAAAATACTTAAAAGCTTACGATGATTTCGACAAATGGAAAACTGCGAAAGGCGCAAAATCTGTGCCGGAATCAGTGCTTCTGGGTCTATTTCGAGTATTTTTCTAGTAGCCTTGGTTTTTATTATCTCGCAAAAGGTGAGAAAAGTAGAGTATACTCCTCGGGGATAAAACTGATTTTGCCTTGGGCGTGCTTAAATCCTTCACTAATCTCAGGACTCCATCTTAATTCCCTCGCTTCGCTCGGAAATCAACTAAAAACCCCCTCGCTACGCTCGGGAGTTAAATCTGGAGTCCCTCGTTTCGTTCAGAATTCAATATCACGCCCGTGACATAATGCAGTGCTTTATCCCCTTGGTGTATAATCTACTATTACAAATTGAAATCAAAAATAAGTACTTAGTTTTTTTTAAATATGGCTATGTCCGTTGACAGATATTTTTTCGATTAAAAAAAAAGATTAATAATCTGAGAGGTCATCGAAAATAAACGACGACAGCGCCCCAAACGATCCCAAACTGAACACTATTTCTCTTTGAACGGCGACGTAATAAAGATTTCATTAATAAACTCACGACACGACGACTTGTCCAACAGCAATAACATAACTCTTAGACCGTGTTTTATCAACTCCCACCGTACATTTGACTACTACTAAATTAAGTTACAATTTGAAAGCGAACCAAGTTGCAGATTGTGACATTAGAAACGAAAAATTTCAACAAATTCGAATGTCAAGAATATGTTATCGGTGGAATTTGATACATAACGTTCGGGAGAGTTCGTACCAACTCTAACGCTAATTTATATTCAAGCGATATATATTTTTCCTATCATATCCTAAGAGCTCTTTTTAGAACACTCTTGGGTACTTCGACTTTTATCGCAGGAAATCTCTCTCCTTTCTGCATAATTCATCGCTATGAAGTTGAAACCGAAGTCGTAAAAGGAATCGCTCTATGATTTCATGTCTTTGGCGGGAAAGTTTCTACTTGTCTTTCTTTTGAATCAATCATCGATCGCCGCTTTCAATCGTGTTAGGTTCACTTTAAATTGAATTAGAAAATTTTATAAAAAGTAAGAAAAAAATTACCTATGTATTTTTTTACGTGTCACTGTAAGAAGCTAAATCTACTTACTACTTATACTACTTGTACTTATAATTTCATAGAGCTGTCTACTAGCTTAGATAAAGAGTGTGGATCACAGAATCAACAGTGAAAGAAAATGTCGTCAATTATTTTTCTTCTTAAATCGATGTCGCCACCTTTTTGTCTTTCTCCTTAAATTATCTAAGTCTTTCTCACTATTAAGACGCGCGCTTAATGGTTTTCATACTCGCACATCTCACGCCTGTACCCCAAAGGGGTAGACAGATCACACAAAACGCTAAATTTAGGTTTCGGGGCTATTTTTTGCAATTTTAGGTTTAATGATCGATAAAAGTGGTACAATAGTCGCAAGTTATTAGCATCGCTTCCGATATACATACCTTAACCTATTTCACGAAACAGACAGACATCCACGGAGGAATGGATTGTTTCACTTCATGAAATGTTAGCTTTTTTAAATCACAATATCTGCAATAGCACGTTTTGTGAGCAATTAACTCGAGTTATGATTCGGTACAGAATGAGCCAAGAAAAAGAATATAGGGCTTTTTAAATTTACAGGAGCCTCATGCCTATAGCTCACAGGGTATTTCTATTCCTTTTATTTGTATAGATTCTATACCACAGAACTATAGATAGATGCTGGCTACCTAGATACAGTCTATATGTATATTTATAGATAGATACAATACATAGAGTCAACAGAAAATAAATACGCCCAGTGCTAGATGTAGGTAGGTAGAGCATAGAGGATCTCCAGTAATTTTAAAATTTTAATATTGTTTATTTTAACTTACACTGCGCTACCAAAGTTACTGCTTAACTGTTTAGTTTTAAACTGAGATAAAAGCGCAAGCTAAAACCTAACTAGCAGCTATACACAAATCGTCTGGTTAATTTTCTCACTCTAATACTAATAGGGTTCAGTCAGATTTTAATGACAAAGATAGATTCGAGATTTACCCCCTGTTTCACCATTCATTGATCAATTTTATTTGACGGATAAATGTGATGCCGTCTCGGTTTGTTTTGTTCGAATAGACGGAGATGGCATCACATTTATCCGTCAGTTTAAATTAATCACTGGGTGGTGAAACAGCCCCTTATCGTGTTGCGTAAAATGTATTAGTCTAACACTTTTGTTTTTTTTTATAAGGATTTTTCTAAGGACTGGTTTCAGGTTAATTGGTGCTATAGAGTATGTGATTTTTTATGGTAGGTATACTGTATACAAACGCGCGTTCTTTCACTCAGTACTGGAGGGATTTGGCATGTTACAATTCAAGTGAGTACCTATAAAGAAGTTCTTAGGCACATCAGTTTATATCTTGAATGTTTCAGTTTTTAGCATAAAATTGCTATTTGAGTAGCTCTTTAAACGTGAACTAAATAAATATAAATAAATAAATATTACGGGACAATTCACACCAATTGACCTAGTCCCAAAGTAAGCTAGGCAAGCTTGTGTTATGGGTACCAGGCAACGGATAAACATAGTTATATAGATAGATACATACTTAAATACATATTAAACACCCAAAACCCGAGAACAAACATTCGTATTTTTCATACAAATACCTGCCCCGACACGGGAATCGAACCCGGGACCTCAAGCTTCATAGTCAGGTTTTCTAACCACTAGGACATCTGGTCGTCTAACTGATAGTTGGAACTCTGATAAAGTCACGTGTTTTTTTAGTTGCACATTGTGTATTCGAGGCCGTCTGTGAGTGCAGTGCAGTCGGAAGCTCCGACTTCACAGGAAATATTTTAAAAAGAATGCTGGAATGTGTCCCGCTGCCACAATTGAGAAAATGTTATTACTAATATTATAAACGCGAAAGTTTGTATGGATGTATGGATGTTTGTTACTCTTTCACGCTGAAACGATTTGACAGATTCTGATAAAATTTGGCACACAGATAGTTTTTAACCTGGATTAACATATCGAATAATTTTTATCTCGGAAAAATGCATAGTTCCCGCGGGATAGCGATAAATGAACTCTTTGCAGACGGAGTCGCAGGCGGCAGCTTGTAATCTTAAGCTGCGTAGGGACTACGCAAACTGTACGCGTACCCGGGTATGCGTGTCCTGGAACGCCATGTCCGTACGCCATGTACGCGTACACTGTACACGTACACGTACAGCTGCGTACGGACTGCGCGCACTCGGGTACGCGTACCCGGGCTTGCGTGTCCTGGAACGCCATGTCCGTACGCCATGTACGAGTACACTGTACACGTACACGTACACTGTACGCACACATGGCGTACGGATATGGCGTTCCAGGACACGCAAGCCCGGGTACGCGTACCCGAGTGCGCGCAGTCCGTACGTAGTTTAATGTACACGTACACGTACACTGTACGCGTACATGGCGTATGGTCATGGTATTCCAGGTCACGCAAACCCGGGTACGCGTACAGTGCGCGCAGTCCGTACGCAGCTTTACATTATAATGCTTATGCTTACTTTGATGTATTTTAATCAAATTGTTTTATTCTTAGGTATATCATATAAATATATTTCCTCACCGTACCCATTATTTTTCTTTTTAAAACTGCAAGTCTTTTATGATCCCAAATTCTCAGCGCTAATTTGCGATTATTAATTTAATTAAGTAGGTTCATCTTATTATTTTCCAATAAGAATGACTTTTGAATAATTATCATTTATTAGGCACCCCGCTCGACGCAAGAGAGGAAATTCTGTCGCTTATCTTAGGGCGTTTTTTGTCAAAATATAATTTGATTATACCGGCCCAAATTATGGTAACGAACACAAGCATCTGTCTATTTAAGCAAGCTGCTGCCGATATTAAATTCTTAAATCACGGGAATAACATTATTCTATCGCACGCTTAATTACAGCTTAAGTTAAAAAGCCCCATATTAGACTAAAGTAGATGCGAACGGTTAACGGCTCACGTATCATTTGTTTTAATAATTGAGTCGTTTATATTCAACAAATCCGATTTTTACCCTGTTTAATGGAAAGCTGGTATTATACAATAAATAAAGGCAATCTCTCCATAAAATGGACCATGTGCCTGCCTAATCCCGTAATAAATCATAACTTAGAGCGAATAATCATCATAAACCTTACGTCCGCGGCGCACGCGGCGACGAGCGGCGATCGGCGATCGCTCGCCTCATACATCATGTGGCGATTACATGTATCAAATAAACATTAGGTGCGCCGCCCGCCCGCCGGCCTGCCTTCGCCTTTTATAGCAGGCCGCAAGGCGCGCCTGCGGTTTTGCCGATAATAATAATTCCGTTTTTTGCAATCAAATTGATTTGTTATTGGATTTGTTGACGAACTTTTTCGACGTATACACCGTGGCCGACGCACTGACTCGACAGATTTAAACTATAGATGCCTCGGTTTAAAATAAGCCAATAATGTTGTACAAAGTCAATTCTATTTGGCTTAATTTGAAAGATATATACTTTTTTTTAAATCAGTCAATCAGTGTAACACACCCTAATAATAATACAATAATAGGCAATGTTGTCACTCTTCAATCCTAAAAAATATTTTTGTAACAGATAACGTCACAGCAATTTAGAATGCGTTGCCATTTCGTTCTAAGGCCTTATTATCTTGAAGTTCAAAATAAGTAATAAATTCTTGTTTGAAAAAAAAAATAAACTTGAGGATTAGAACCCAGGTTCATATAACTTTTTTACTTCTGACGGGGTCAGAAGTCTGTCTTATGACTTTGGCGCATTTGCCGTACCTACCCACGATGTATAGTTAGCGAGTGTCAACAAAAAACTTAGGTAGCTACACGGAGACGGTGTAGACTGCATTGCAGTGGAAATATCCAGAATAAGTACTTATTAAGTACTAAGGTAACGGATCTTACGATATGAATTTTTAGAAAGAATAATATGTTGTTTAATGAAAATCAGAACCAGGTCGACCGAGAGAACGTTCGGCGTCTTTCGAAATGTTTTAGCCATTTGCCATTATGTGGAGACATACGTAGCTAATTGCGTATTCTCAAAGGTGAAACCTAGCTGATCAATTTTTCGTCCCTGAAACCCCTAAAATACAATACAATATAATACAATGACTCTTTATTGTACACCACATTAAACACATATAATACAATACAGAAAAGCAAGTAAGCACATGAAAAAAAGAAATAAGGTAAGCAATGGGCGGCCTTATGGCTTCGAAGCGATCTATACCTACACAGATGTTGTTTATTTAACCTATGGTAGGTATAGAATAGGTATTTAATAACACAAATGTTAAACCTAATCATGATTTAGCGCTTGAATTCAAAGCATTAAAAACAGATTATTGCAGAATCCTAATGTAAACGTGACGTGATTTCCTTAACTAAACCACGTAATGAAACCTAAGGAAAATGCAAGAAATTTGAGAAGTCAAAAAGATTTGCTCGCAATAGAGAAAAGTAATTTACGGTGGTAGTATGATATGAATTTTAAATTAGCGTAGGGGTGCGATGTAGTCGCGTAGCCGCGGGCGCCGGGCGCGCTCCAGACAAACGACATCAGCGGTCGCGATTAAAAATTCGACAGGGGGACTAGGAACCACGTACCCAATGTTATCGGAGCGCAAGCGGCAGCCACCGAAACTTTACTGCCTGATATTCCCTGTGAAGAAATTGGTTTACTCGTAGCATGGAATAGGTCTCTTTGTTTTTGCTTGCTTACGACGTGAAGAGGGCCGTGGTTAGTTGGAAACTTAATTATTATTACTTAATAATAGGTAGGTAAAAAACCGTGGTAGCCTAGTGGTTTAACATATGGCCTCTCAAGCAGAGGGTCGTGGGTTCAAGCCCGAGCTAATATCTCTAAGTTTTTCTGAATTTATTTGCGAAATTATGTACATTTGAAATTTACCATGCCATGACCTTACGGTACATGAAAACATCATGATGAAATCTGCACAAACCTGGAAAGAAATTCAATAATGTGTGTGAAGTTCCCAATCCCCATTGGGTCCGCGTGGGAACTAAGGCCGAAGCCCTCTAATTCTGAGATGTGGCCTGTGCCCTGCAGTGGGACGTACCTATGTAGGCTGTGATGATAATGATAGTGATGAATGGATCGTTCGGTTTTATATGACGGCTGGTTGAACCATCTTATGAGTATAATGTCTTTTTTTAAACCTTTTTTACTGATGAAGGTTAATGTGATAGAATAAATTGTTAAAAACTGTTTTAAAACTCCGTACGTAGGTATTATTTTTAAAAAGTAAGAATAATTAATAAATATTATCTAATAATTTTAGTATTCGATCAGATTTTAGTACCGACATACTTACCTACCATAAAGCAAAACTTAAAAGAAAATCCAGCCGCGTAGCGCAGGGGCAAGCGCCCCTAAAAATGCTTGCAAATTAAAAGACACGGTGGTCACAGGGGACTCCCATTTGAGTCGGTGAGATTTGCGGAGGGTTCCGTTGGGCGCTCTCGGCAGACAAGCTACGATCAATCATTAATTACATTTAGTCACATTTACGCGCCACATGTTACTAAGCTCCAACACGATGACTAAGCCCTCTATTACCTATAAATAATGACTCGGTGGTTTTCCCTCGCGTTAGATCGACAAAGTCACTGAGATTAATCTTGTAGCTTTTAATAAATATGTTAATATGTCATGCGCATATTTCATTATAAATGGTAATTAAACCGAAATTTGTCAGCACTGATCCAAGTGGCAGAATTCGATATCAAGATATATTATTATTATAAGCCTTCTATCAGATATTTCACAATTGGTTAGGTTCTTTAGTTGTTTCATTGTTTGCAATATCTGTGTGCTTTGTTATAGCAAAGGTCTCCTCCAACTGACTCCACTTTTCTCTTTCTCTGGCTAGTGATGTCCAAGTACCACCCGCCACTGCCTTAATTTCGTAGATTTATATGCCTACCTTTAAATAAGTTATGTATATGCTTAATAAAAAAGACACGACGTGAAAAACGTAGACCCGTCTCAGTGTCTGTCTCACGTGATATAGGTATGCATACCTAGTGCGCCTCTATAGTACTATTATTATGTGCATGGACATTGCATTATTCGACTGTAATAAAACCACGAATACAGTTACCTACTTACATGAAAGACTACCCAGAATTATCACAATAAATATATTTATTTAGTTTATCGCTTATCGCTATCCCACGGGAACTATGCAATTTTGCGGGACAGAAAATATCCCATATGTTAATTCAGATTATAAGTTTATATCTGTGTGCCAAATTTCATCAGAATTAGTTAGGCAAGCTGTGTTAGCGTGAAAGAGTAACAAACATCCAGACATCCACACGTACAAACTTTCGCTTTTATAATATCTTAATACTACCTCGCAAGTTGGTCGGTCAAATGCGCGGTGGCAAGTTATGACAAGCAAGGAGCTGCACATATAGAAACAGGAATGTTGACAGAGCGCGTGTGGAGATAAGTATCTGCTGAGTGGTCCCCTTGTGTTTTCCGATCGACGCACGCTCTGGGTTGCTATTAATTTCTGAACCCTGTCACAAAGCTAATACACACGCTGGAACGTAATGCGGTTACATTTGCAAGTAAAATTCGTTACTATCCTCGGTTTCAAAGAGAAAGAGGGTCCGAAAATCTTTTGTCAATCTCAAATAATGTAAGTACTAGCGTGTTATGTTTGTTTGTAACATTGTACTCGCTCATTTATTCACTTAAATAGGTAACCTATTACAAATGTATCAAGTTCGTCCATATACAGGCTTACATAGTTAGATACAAACATGGCGACTAAAAAAATATTAAAAAGCCCGACGTGTGAATTAAACAAAAACTGAAAAGAAAAAATAGTTTTAGTAGGTAGTCTTAAACTCAGTTATTATTGGATAACTACTTCATTGAAATCGACTAGAACAAATAATAAATCTAAATTTGGAATATTATATCGAAGTCAACAGTCGGGATCAATAAAATAATTGGTAATTTTTGAGCCGGTTACACAATTTTCAACGGGTCCCGGCTCTTGCACTCGCTATATTCCGCATTAGGATAAAAACCGCCGTTTTGTTTTGGGTTTTTACTTTTTAATTTTATGTACTGCGTCATAAAGACGAACGTAATGACGTACCATTTATCAAAATTGTTTGAGTCGTTAAATAGTTACGAGCGGACATACATACACACATACATGTCAAAAACAGAACCCTCCTTTCAGGCTTTGCGGTATTTTGGTAAAAAAGTACTAGCCCTTCTTTTGGGCTATCCTCAGTCTGATAAAAGAGGATGGTTGACTTATTTCAAAACAAAAATATGTTACTCAAAATCATAAAATAAAATCATGATTTCATAAATCGATAAAATTTAAATCCCCGAATTGTTTGTGCCAGACAGAACGCTATGTGGAGTTTCTTATGAGAAATACGAATAAAGCAAGGTAAACTTTGTCTTCACCTTGCCAATAACAACTGCGCGTCCCTAAAAATGTAAAGTGAGGGGAGACGTTAATAAAAATTCCACGCCGAAACAACAAATTAAACGAAGCCGAGCCACTCGAAAAGCCATAAGTACTCATCTCAATTGCCGCCGATAAGAAATCCTTGGCAATGTATTCCAAGCACGTTTCAGCTCACGGTTTTTTCTCGCTATGCTACTGTGGCGTTTAAAACGAATTGACTCTTAAATTCTTCAGAATGAAATGTTGTCGGAGTTTTATTAAATCGAGTGTAACCATTCCTGACATTACGCAAATGGCGGGTCCTCCCCTACATCTGTCGCGGGGATGCACCCCCTTAATAAGTGTTAACGCTCGCCGGCTGCGAGCAACACGCCGCTACTGCGCCGCCGACTGCCGGCTGCGGCTCAAGCTAAATCTCTACAAATTCTTGATACAAATTAATGCCACGAGAGGACTCCGTGAACTTCTCTTGTAATTTCATTTCACTGCGCCCCCTATGAAACTCACGACTAAGAATAAACAGCAATTCAAGTGCGTGGGTGAAAGTTACTCTAATGCGCTAAATACTGGGATTATAGCTTTATATTCTGATGAAAACACCAGACAAGTGAATATATTACTACATTTCGTGGATTCAACTTTTGTTCATTATGTAATTTACGCAAGAACACATGTGTGGGCTGAAGGTGCGCAAATTTTCCACTGATACATATTTGCGTGAATGTTGCTGAGTTCCCGGAAATTGTAGACATCCTAAACTCAAAGTACAAACGGGTTATTAGGTTCATTCTAAAATTATTGTTTTTTGCGATTTGTGAAAAAGTACGAAAAAATAACAAAAAATATCGCGCTGACCACTTTCCGAAATGAAAAGCTTGTATTGTGTTTGTTTGTGTTCCATTTATGATTCATGGCCGTCGTGTGTCTATAGAGGTATTTTTAAATGACAATGTTGCTATATACAGAGATGTATCAAAAGCACCAAGTAAATTGTACCACATTACAATTTTTCAGCCCATTAGCCTTGGATAATAACACGACAGTACAGTAGAATAGACGAGCAAAATAAACGCGGCGAGTGAAATAGTTCGGAACCGGTATCATCGTTGCAAATGTAAATGAACAATTAAAGCGTTTGCAGAGGCCAGGGACAATGATGATAATTATTTTAGTTTGGTGTCGGCGCGGCTGTCAGTCGGCCCGCCCGCGCCCGCTGGAATGCTCCTCGGACCCCTGCTCCGTTGCCATTAAACTGCGACACTTCTGCTATTCGTAAATTATTATCAGCCCACGTTTTCATTACTCGGCCGTCCAACAAAGGAACTCTCTAGATCTACGTACTGATTTAACTTGAATCCGACTGTGCCTCCGCCTCCCCATTGTTCAACTAAAATCGTGACTCATATTAGGCCCGAGGTGAAATTTTGATTAATTCGTTATACTATTCTCGGTTATCGGTAATTCCAGTTGAGAAACTTCGATGAAAGGACGTCGGGGGCTTTAAAATAATTGCATTGGAATAGTTTCGCATGCCACTGCGCTCTGCTGTACAATATGAATGTGAAACAAGCTAAAAGCTTCCTACGTCAGAACGGTGAATAAATAAACGATACCTACCTGAAAATGCGTGCATTTCTACTGTTTTATTTTATTTCTCAAAATAATCTAAGTTATTCTTAGTTACTAAAATAGTAGCAATCAACAATAATTTTAATTAATGATTAATTTCAAGTGCAATATATAGATAGAGTAGGTTGATTAGCTAAAACTAGATAATTGCTGGCCAGTATGTTAACTTGTGATTGGTTAAAATTATTCAATACTTGGTAAATCACACACACAATTAAATCGGGCCAAGTTTATTTTAGTTTCATGATATTGTTAGCGTTTATGCTCAAACAATATATTATTTAAATTGATTGGAAGTCGGTAGACAGGTATTTAGTCAGAAAATTGTTAAGGTCGCCAAAATAAGAACGGAAATATTAACTTACGTACATCTTTATACAAACAAAACATAAGCACTTATAACAAAAGATAAGAAAAATTCGTTGTATGTTAATTTAATGATTTTAAAATTTGGTTTATTTCTGTATTTTTTCCAGTAGCAAAATTATTCCATACAATCATTACTTACATACCTAATTAAGTCTTAAAATCTCGTACCTTATTTATCTCGCTTGGCAAAGCCTCGTGGCCTAATCACGGTACTCGTCTTTAAGAAGCCGATTGTATAAAATACCTACTAAGTAAATATATACATACAATTAACAGTAAAACCTAAGAAACACTAACTTCCACCTAGAAGGGAACTCTTCTAACTGGTTTAAGAGCAAAAACATTGCATTTTATGATGGGCAAGCAATAATCAATTCCTTTCAAAAAATTATTTGGTCATCCTTCGTCAATAAATGACTAGGTTAGCTGGAAAAGATCATAAGGGATAAGTTCGCTTCGGTAGGTTTTTCTGTGTATCACTTAACTTTTTTAAATTTTATGTGCAATAAAGAGTACATAGGTACATCCATAAGCTAGACACTCGAACTGACATTATTTTGAAATAAATAATAAAAAAAACATCACGAAACAAAATATAGGGATGCTAATATTTAAAAAAAAATTGCAAAGTGCGCTTAAAAATGCAACAAATGTGAAACGAGGAATGGCCATTTAATATTTTTTTATTTTGTGGTGTATCACCAAATTTGTCACCAATTACGCACTCGTTAATTAAATGCCATTGATTCAAAGCTCATTTGTGAAGAGCTTCGGATGCCTACATATTAGCGGTCGTGCGAGAATTGTACAGAATGAAAATGGATTGTGTCGAATAGCAGAGGAATGCTTTCGGCTCGAATAATTCAGTTAAACGAGTAATTTATGACTGTCCAAATTACTGACATCGCCACGACTGGCCATCAGCCGGCCGTTCACAACGATGCGTTTCTGCATTATTAGATGCAACTGCACTGCTATTGAGTACCACTATATTCGCCACAATCACACTTATTCTAACAAGAGACTAAATGCTCGCTACACGAGCTTATCTATCCAAAGTAGCATATTTTTAACAACCTTTAAATAGTTAACATGAGTTTAATAAATAAATTAAATCAGGCATCGTACAAATCAATAGCATTATGTTTGACGATATACATACTTACCTACTACATGACTATGTAGGAGTATTTTAAAATGGCTTGGTTCTAATTTTTGTAAAAGTGACGGGGTCTAGTTTTTATCTTCATCCCAGCCTGAATATCAAAGAAACACGGATATTTTTAAGAACTCTTAAGTTTTTTAAACAAAACACGAACAGCCTTCGCTATTCTTATTATTTTTAGTTTCTGATACCTAAACTGCTCTAGAGATAACTATTTTCAAAAAATAGCAGACGTATTTTATGCGTAAACATTTATTATATTTATATAAAAAGCGATATTTTCAGTCCACTGAATAAGAAACGATAAAATAACAAAAAAAACATTCTGGCTAGTTTAAAATATATTCTATCTTTTTTTGATACCCCACACGTGAATAAATTCTTTATCACGTAGAATATGTTTTAATATTTACTTTTTAGTTATGCCGACACAGCGTTAGAGTATAAATAAAGTCTACACGTGTCCACACCTACACATAGTTATTTTGTGTTTATATTTATTTGCTTTATTTACAAATGAGGATGAAGTTCAAAAAACTTAAATAAACCTTTACTCTCATATCAGTTAACATCACTTATCTCTAGGACCAGGCAACGCACCCGTAATCCCACTTATATGTGGGCGGTGATTGCTTTCGATCAGGCGACGCCTGTTCGCTTACTGCCCATCACATTAAATATTGGTGTGGTCCTGTTCCACCACACACTGATAAGTTCATGATACTATATCTGTCGCATATACAAGATACCAGCTCTCCTTGCTTTGTTAGAACAAACTGAGACGATGGTAAAGATATCCGCCAGACATGATATCTGGAAGTTATCAGAGGTGATATCTAATAGTATATTTTTTATCGAGGGACTAAAAGAAGCCAATATATACCCGAGGTGCTAGCCACCCGAGCTTTAGCGAGGGTGTCTATTTATCCGAGGGTTTATATTGACTTTTAGTCTCCAGGTGGAAACTCTATTTTTCACTTCGATTGTGAGAAAAAAATAGTCAGTTTAGTACAAAAAGATTTAATAAAAAAATAAAAATAAAAATGTTTACTTAAAAATGTACAATTTGAATTGTTTTTAATATTGTAAATCATGCTCATTCCGGGAATATTGACACGCGTACTCGTAGTAGCTTGTTCAAGTACTCTCCAGATATTACGAACATTCGCTGTTTATTTGTCTTCGTATTAGGCAAATTTACAGCCTGTAATTTATTGTCGTTTTCTACATCTGCCAGAGTAATGTTTACCAGTTCCATCCCTCTGCATGCGCCACTTATGCCAAAAATCAAGGCAACTTGTTGTAAGTAAATAAGTTTTTGTTAAAAATATATTTTATGTAACGTACTTTAATTGCCTTACGTTGCCTTTAACTGTTAAAAGTGTTTAAATTGTACATAAGGTAACGGCAGCGATTTCCGTGGTATTCAAAATCGGCATTCTATTCCGTGGTATTTTTATTTATGCGTTTTGTGATGTATTTAAGAGACTTGCAGTAAATTTGCTCATACGGGAATAAAAAGTAATTTTTCGTCAACGAAATTAACAGCACTAGTGAACATATATCAAGCAAGGGGCCATAAAAATTGTCAGTAAACGCAACGTTGCCGCAGAAGCAGGTTGTGTCATACAAACGCAAGATACCTCGCGTAAGTACAACCGTGTTTCTAATTAGTGATTTGGATAATAAATATGACAGTTACTTTAATGTTGCGGTTTTGTAATGTTAGATAGTAGTTTCTTTTATGACTTAAGATCATAATTTTTTCATATTTTTGGACAGAAATACGTTAAAAACGGTAAATTAAATACAGCGGAATAAGCATCCATATTTTTGCAGTAGCAGATTATTCCGAGGTATGCCTCGGCTTAAGATGTAACAATACTTTCCATTCCGAGTTAATTTATTTTAAATTTTGCTTAGCACTTATATTAAATATTTATGGAAATGTAATCTTTAGCTAATACAGCAGGTAAAGAGCAATATCCGTGGTATTAAAAAGTGATCAGAACTCTTAATTTTTAAAGATTCGCTGATCACAATAAAGTATGTTTTCTTAGAAACCCTTAAATATACACGTCATTTTACTTTTATGAAAAATTGAAGTATTTTGCTTGTTAAGATATGAAAGTTGAGTTTTTTGTGAAGATTGGAATATGAGCTTTCGATTTACATTAAAAAATCTCTGTTTACTTGTTATTTTATGGGTCGGAATTATGTTTTTTGATAACCTGGATTGAAGATAAATCCGATGGTGGGAAAACCCCAACACACGGAAATAGCATATATGGGAATCTAAATCCGTGTTACGAAGAATTTGTACCCCTCGGAATTATCTTCTCATATAATGTAATTCCGAGTGGTATTGCCAACAAAATTGAAATTTAGGGTACCGTAAAATTGGATATAAAGTCACTGTCAATTGAAATTGCAAACAACGTAAACAATGAAAAACAATGTAAAACAAACCTTGTATTTAAAATGTTAAAATTTGTTACAGATTGCTGTGTTTATAAAACCAAGATAATATGATGGTGGTTCAATTTAGCTTAAGGGTATATTTATGTGTACCTATAGATAGGATGTATCTAAATTTCTATATACATGTGTTTTCTATACTGCTATATGTGTGTTGGTATTCAAAAAGAATAATTGTATTGAGATTTATATATATGAACGACCGGATGGCCAAGAAGTTAGAGAACCTGTCTACGAAGCTTGAAGTCCCGGGTTCGATTCCCGGCCGGGCCAGATATTTGTATGAATAATACGAATGTTTTTGTTCTCGGGTCTTGGATGTTTAATATGTATTTAAGCATGTACCGTAAGGTCGAGTTACTTTGGCCCTGAAGGGTAGCTTTGGCTCATGGGATTAACTCTGTCCAGGTTTTATAATTGCTTTGAGAATTTTATGGCTCTTTGCCATGTGGTTGGTGTTAATTGATCAATCACGTCTTTATGATTTTATTTTATGTTTTTATGTGGGCCAAAATAAGCCTCCAATGGGCCAAAGTACCCCGACCTTACGGTATTTATCTATATAAGTATGTTTATCCGTTGCCTAGCATCCATAGTACAAGCTGTGCTTAGTTTGGAACTAGGTCAATTGGTGTCAGGTGTCCCATGATATTTATTTATTTGTACACTTAACTTTTATTTTAACTGTTATTGTTTGATATAACAGCAAATGATAGAATAATAACTATGAGAACTTTCAAAGATGATTATTGTATCAAGTATAGCTTAAACAATTATAACTGACATGAGGACTGTACCTATCAAAAATATTTTTTATAGTTACTTAAGATATAAGTAATTATAAGAAAATCAAAAATACTATAATATTACTTAAGATATAAGTAATTATAAGAATTATTTTTGATAGGTACAGTCCTCAAAATTAAATTATTATTCTTATTTAAGTATCTCTACCAGTAAACCTTTCTTTTCTAACCTTTCCATACTTTCTGGTCATTATTAATTTGATCTCTAACTTGTGTCCATAGTTCTGTATTTTTGTAGTAAATCATACTAAATATTTTTTTTATTTATTATGTGTATTTTTTTAGGATAGGTTATTAAAATATTTAAGTCTGCGCAAAATATACAGACGCTACAAAAAATATTTTTATTGTACGGAACCAAGCAAAATATTTAGTCGTTACCCACGGAATTGTCAGCCAAAACACACGGAATTAGATTTACTAGCTATGGATTACCACGGAAAAAGAATTTTTCACATTCCGGCCTTTAAAAAATATTTTTTACTATTAAATCATCCAAGACAAACTACAAAAGTAAAAAAAATCAAATTTCACTTAAGGTACTCCTAAAAAAAATATATTTTCTTACTCTATTTTATTCAGAAGTGCTTATTTTTTTGATGTATTTGAAAAATGTCCTTAAACCCCACGAAATTCGCTGCCGTTACCTTAAACATACCTTGGTCGCTAAATATATTTTTCATTAGGAGCGTCATTTAAAAATCCACTTCCTCAGACGTAAAAACTTTTGACTTTTTTCCTTTATGCCCACTGGACAATCGCTTTAGCAATGCAATCAAAATTGCATATGTTTTAATTTGCACTCCGTGCTTAATTTTTACTGTCATTTTTAACATTGAATAAATAATCCACAATGTTGACGATTGATATCTTTTGGACATCTCGTCAAAATATGCTAAAAAAACGCTTTCTGTGAAAGAATTAATGCGTTTCTTATTCCTCCAGTCCATAAAACTTTCATAGGTTTTTGAATAAATCTTTTAGATTTCGGCGGCAAAAGATTATCAATTACGTCTTTTGCTCTTTGCTCGACATCATAATTTTCACTATCACTTGGCGACATTGTGAGAATAATCAATTTATTTTAATCGTTTACGATTTACGCTCTACAACAATTTCAAAGTTTTCGCGGTATGTATTTTTTCCAACCAGACACAGATATAACAAAATCGCATCGGCGAAATGGTCCATACACAAACTGGAAAAAATAGAATGGCGCCACCTTCTATGCGGAAAAAGCATAGAACTAGACCACGTAGACTAGGAACGTAACATTTTCGTCATTAAAATGGTCCACACAATCTTATTTTTTTTATATATGTTGTTTTGCCACTAAGCAAGTACTGGCTGTTTGAACTTATCTAAATGAATTAAAAAAATAATTACTTTTACTCCCTGGGGACTAAAGCACTCACTTTACTCCCGCCTCGTAAGGCTATATTGACCTACTTTTAGAGCATGAGAAGTGAAAATCTTATAAATTAACTTTGTAGCTTAATTTTCAAAAACACCCTAAGCAAATTTCGTGATCAAAAATAAAAAGTAAAAAATTACATTTAGACTTCTCATCCTTTAAAATTACGTTAATATTGCCTTATGTAGCTGGAGTAAAACGCTACATTTATTCCTTAACGAGTAAGATGTAATAGTAGATTGTTCAACAAGGGACTAAAACAAGCCACAATGATAAGAGTCGTTTGGTATCGGGTCTATAATTACTCCCATAAAATTTCAAGTCATAATGTATCATTAGTCATAATCAACGTTAGTCATACAATGATTTATTTCTGAAACAATTTAATTTTCGGAATTGTTATAAAACAAACCTAACCTAACCTACTACAATCTACATATACTTATACTATTGTATAAGGTGGCATTTAAAAAAGTCCTGAAAAAAATACCGTTTCAGAAATAAATCACTGTATGACTAACGTTGATTATGACTAATGATACATTATGACTTAAAAATTTATGGGAGAAAAGGGGTACCGGTCGAACACAAACAAAATCAAACTTTTTTCACATAGAACTGGATATCGTCGCTAAGTTCTAACACTACGTAGGTAAGTAAGTTTTTGGCGGTTTTGACATTTTGATGCCATTCGCCAAGTATCTATTCAAAATTATTCAGTTTTTTTACTCTCCTGAAAGTGACTATTTTCGACATAAGTACTTACGTGGTGTGAGAACTTAAGCCAAAAGATGTCAAAGAATGTAAATCGATGAGCCTCTTTAAAGCTAAGTTAAAACATATGTCTATGATTGTATAAACTAGGATTATGTTGCTCTATGTATTGTTACTTAGGAATATTCTGTATCTCATATAAAAGAACTGTATCTTCTTATAGCAATAAATGTCTTTAAAACCGAAACCGAAATTCTAATTTAATTCATGGTAAAAGAGCAAGTTTCATTGAATATTTCTTCAATATGAAAACTAGAAAGTGCCTAAAGCATTCCTTTCCCGCGCGGCCCCTATGGAAACCATTTAATCATAATAAGTGGAGTGGATTTAAAACTTCCGCGGACCTGAGGCGGCTTGAATTAACTTACAATCCCTTTCATAATTTATGCACAATTCTTAGAAACGGTACGTAGAAAATCACGTCATCGGATAAAAATCGTAGAAATCTATTGAGGCCAATTGAGTGAATAGGCTGTTACTGAACCTTTGCTTTGGCCTCATTTGCACTTTTCATCAGGTGAGATAGTGGTTAATCACGGGTCAGTTTTACCTATGTAGTCGACTACAAAAAGATCGATGCAGCCAAAGATACAAAAATATGTATACACGACCTTAATGGTAAGTTAATAAAGTCGCGTATACATATTTTTGTAACTTTGGCTGCATCGATCTTTTTGTAGTCGACTACCTAGGTACAAAAAAAATCTCCACAGCAAAATTATCGCAGCGACGGATAGCCTAGTTGTTAGAGAACCTGACTACGAAGCTTGAGGTGCCGGGTTGGATTCCCGGTTGGGGCAGATATTTGTGTGAAAAATATGAATGTTTGTGCTCGCGTCTTGAATGTTTACTATGTATTTAAGTCTTTATCCGTTGCTTAGTACCCATAGTACAATCTTTGCTTAGTTTGTGACTAGGTCAATTGGTGTCAATCGTCCTATGATGTTTTTTTATACAATATAGTTGCGTTTGACCACAATCACGCCTGATGGAAAGCGAAGATGAGGCCTACGATGGAGCACGCTTGCCTAGTACCTAAATGCTCATTTACCCTAGACTTGAATTTAGGATAATAAGCAGAAAGCAGATGAGCGCGGTGTTATTATTATTTAATTTTTCTGTGCCTAGATTCGAGTATAAAAATCATATGCGGAAAGATTTTTTAAATATTCGCCATGTTTACGCTGGTAATACTTTGACATCGCCATATCAATAAATAAGAGATAAAAACTGTATCACTATTTTTTGTGACTGCTGGTACTTTATTGGTGTTTTGTCGTAGGGCCTCGACTCATTAATTATTGTCTGTGTCCGGACACACCACGATGTAGAATTCCGTAGTATCTTGTTAAAATATCATAATAATTAGTAGCATCACAACTAACAACTTCGTCTAAGTAATTTTCAATGGAATTTGTATGATATGCTGCTTTTTACTTCTCCAAATGTATTTTATAAGCAATGTATTTATTACTCGTTATCTTGTAAAGGATACTTAACTGTGTAATAGTTTCCCTTTTCACTTAATTATATAAGTAGGTAAGTATACCTACTACAGGCGTAAATTTTTTCACATGTCCAAAAACAACCATTTAGCCTTTATCTATACTATACTAATACTAATATTATAAAGAGGAAAGATTTGATTGTTTGTTTGTTTGCATTGAATAGGCTCCGAAACTAATGGACCGATTTCAAAAATTCTTTTGCCGTTAGAAAGCTACATTATCACTGAGTGACATAGGCTACTTTTTACCCCGGGAAAATACCTTTTCATCTCTCAGACTCGGAAAGTGAGGCAAATCATATCTGACATACGGGAGAATATGTATTATTTTCTTCCAAAGGGTAGAAATTAATTAAAAAAAACAAAGGCATTGGCTGTCAATGGAACACATACGCATTCAGCCAAGCATTACGGCATGGAATAATTAAGTATTGAGTTTTTTTTTCTTAATTAGTCATATTCCAAATTTTATAATGCCAGTGAAATATTATTAAATTAAATTATTAATTTCTTATTTAGTGACTTAAACCAGAAAAGTTAGAAAATGTTAAGAAAAAAACACGGTAAATGAAATGACAATGTTATTGTCCACACAGCCTATCTCTATACAGCTTAACTCCTTGGTTCAAATTGGTTACTTACATATTTTATAAATAAATTTACTAAAATACCTACTTTATCTACTGTTTTCATTAATTATTATATTGAACATTCTAAATTTTGTTAAATTAAATATTCCTTGACAATAAACTCCATTGAAATATTTTACAACAATCATATTGACCAGTTAAGACATTTTTATTTATTTATACTTATAATATTTTCTTACTTTCCTTGTAGTCGAAATGAAAAGCAGAGTGTTTAACTCGGGAAAAACACCAATATCACCCTCGCAATATTGGCACCCTCGCTGTGCTCGGGTGCCAAGTAACCTCATGTGATATTGGTTATTTTCCTCCCTTGTTGAACAATCTACTATTTCCTACGGGAAAATTAATTTATCGCGGGCGAAGCTGCGGACGGAAGGCTAGTACCTTGATATTTTGGAAACAATTCCCCGAACAGAATAGTTTTTTTAATTGGTAGTTAAATAAAGCTTAATGTAATCATTTATGTGCGCAAAATGTACGTAGGTAGGTAAGTAATTTGGTTATGACGATATCTGCAACGGATATGGGTATCTACCCACTGCCGTACCTACAGCTTATATACTTATACAGTTATGTTAGTTTGAACTAAAACTAACCATTAACTTTCCGCTCTATAACCTCAAGTACTACGTCTGTGAGATGCATTAAATATTGTAGTGTTACAACAGTGGCGTGACGCCACTGACGAAAAGTATGGCAAAGGTTGTGCACACCAATTGCGCGGTGTCGCATCCAAAGATATAGGTAATATCTAACTCACGCCTCTTTCACTCCCCGAGTTGCCTAAACAAACTGCACATATTACACATTTACATGTAGGTACATTAACTAATCAGAAATATAATCGCACACTTTACAATTTTTATGCGTTTTGTCTCTAAGCATGTGAAAGTTTGTACTGTATGGAAAGAGACCCGATATTTTTACTCATCAGTGTACCTATACACGAGACATCACAGCTGACGTACCAATAAGTAACTTTTTACTGTTTCTAAATACAAATAAGTTTATAGAATTTAAAGATAGTATAATAGAAACTGAACTTAAAACAAAAAAAATCTTTCCAGTAAAATGACTATCGGATTTTTATAGAATCTACCCTTTTAGTTCCCCGAAAAATTATACTATTCTTCAGTTTCATACTTAATACATAACGCATCGTTATGTGAAATTTTTGACAGAATGAGCGATTTAAACATTTCAAAGGTTATTCTAATTTTAATTCTAGTTTTTTTTTTAGTTAATTTTTGTACATACATTTGTTTGTTCGTCTATCACAACCAATTTTCTCCGATTCTACTTAATAAAGTTGAAAATTGATACTCGACGTACACAAATACATTTCGATTAAAAGTTTCGGACCAAACGAAGTATAAATACCTAGGTAGGTACATAAATCTTTTCTACGATAAGTGAAACCGAATCGCTCTTCAGATTACGTACATAAGAAGGTGTTGTTCTATTTCGTCTCCGCCCACCGAGATTAATAAAATAATACAAAGTCATCTACGTATTAAACTTGATGCTATTGCCCAAAAATAATAGCCATAACTTTGTTTTTTAATAATTCCTACTTTATAGGTAAGCTCTCCCTTTTTATTGTGGTAGATATAAAATAACAAACTCCAAAACCGCTAACTATAAATGAATGAATTAATTTGAAATAAACTTGTTTTTTCAAATTATTGATTTAATTATTTAATTAGGTACCTACGTGTTGTATTGTACTAACTAGTTGAAGAGTAATCTTAATTTGTAGGACCAAGTTTAACTTAAGTTTACCTCAAGAAGTTAATATTAGAAATTCATCCTACCTATCTTTTAAGTAGGAGTTTTCATTCAGTAGAGTATGCTTAGTGTATGTTGATAAAAATTTTTTATCTATGTATTTAAAAAAACTCGAAAATATCGTAAAAAAAGCGTCATGATTTAAGAAATGTTCTCTTGTCGGCGATGTAATTGCCACTTATTATCCGTTTTGTCCCTACCCTTTGACTTTTTGATGGATGAAATAATTTAATCTCTTTCTGTCTCCCCCTTCCTCTCCTCTCCTCAATTTTTTCCTCCAAAATATTTATAAATAAACTATCCTGTCACATTAGTTGTCTTATCATATTAACTCTTCATATCCTAATAGTTTTAAACAAGCATCTACTTTCCCCAATGAAGCTCAAAAACTCTTCATTTGCTTTCCATTCAGCTCTGGGCGAAAGAATAAAACACCACCACACACACACACACACAGCACCACACTTTAAAATTTCTTTTAAATTTATCTCTATCTCTTTATGTCAATATCCAACTCTCACTTCCATATAATTATGTGTTCCAGATACAACCTAACTAGGAGTCTTTTAGCTTTCTTTGATATTTTGGCTATAAGTAGATGCTTCTTGCTGTAGAACGCCTTCTTAGCCGTAGCTATCCTCTGCACAATATCTACAGAGGAATTGGAGTCGCTAGTTATTTTATTACACTTCCTAAATATTTAAATTTGTTTACTTGTTCTATTACAATGTCTGTAATTATTGCCGGGTCATATTATTCTGGTGTATGTTTTGAGATTACCAGCTTTACATTTGCTACGGGTATTTTATTTACAGTCCGAATACTTGAAAAAATTCTCCATGCTAATTATCTTTTTTTGTAGCTGACAACTGCTTTGAGCATTTGCCGCAATATCGTTTGCAGATCATATCAATTTAATTCTTTGATCTTATATTTGAACTCTTCTTAAATTTGATTCCATTATTACTATTATAGCATGTTCTATGAAAATACATCCCAGGCTAAAACCTTACCTTAGCTTTACTCTCTCAATTTGCTCTCCAACCTCTATAGTGATCTCCTGATTTCTATAAAGTTCATAAACAATCTTCCAATCTCGATAATCAAGTCATGTCTAGTTTCCCGTAGGATACACATCACTTTCTTCCAGTTCACTTTATGATGGTATCTCTCTTCTCTGAATTAGTAAATGCTATGTGTATGTCAAGAGTCAATTCCAATCGTCTAAATATCAACTACCAACCTAAATGCCAAATTAGCTTCACTATTTCGTCTTAACCCAAATTGATCTTAACCAAGTTCTCAGAAAAGAGCGTATGGTATCTATTTTTAAAGCCTCATAATGTAGGTACCTGTTTCTTATTCTTTCTCCGATATACTTAATTGTTCATAAATAATAATAACTGCTATTAAATATTTTTTCTATTTCAAGAATACTATAATATATTTTTTTTAATAAATAATAATCCACCTTCATAATATGTTCTGTTTCAACCAAATACTATACTGTAGGTATATATAAACTGAAATACCTACATATTTAGTAGTTAGTACCTAACCACTTCTGCTTTTTTAATAAGAATTATTTTTTGTGTTTGTTGTTCGATGCGAAGAAGCAGAATCGACACACAAATCCTGCCCCACCCCCTATATACGCCAATGACCACTTACGTTCCACAGTAGATTAGAGATCACACGCAGAACAACTGCCACAAACGACCAAACCGTCTTTTTATCTTAATCCTGACATGTAGTGTACACAATAAAACAGGGGTCCAAATACCTGAATTAGTAAGCGTGTTATCTCCAAGCCCAGTGGAGGTGTCAACGTCAGCGTGCGCGGCGACGGCGGCCAGCAGCGCGCACGCCCACGCGCACCGCGCCAGCTGCGCCCGCGCGCGCCAACGCGGCGTCACGCCGTACCCGCGACAACTCATTTCACATCACCAAACCCCCCGGACTGTTCACCAACATCAACTTCCAAAGTTTAATCAAAGTTCCAAACTTTTTAATAACTAAAACTATTTACAAAGCTCAAACAATCAAAAACGATTAAAAGTTGAGAGAAAGTTTATAAAGTGTCATAAGCGAGTGTTTGTTCGGTGCGCTCGCGCTCGTTCGCGTCGGGCTGTGTGGAGCGTCTGGCGAGCGCCGCGGCGGTGCGGTAGCGATGGGGTCGCGACAGCACTGTCCGCGACGCATCGTGGCCGCGACCGGCTCCTCCGGAGTCTCGGCATCTCGCGCCAGACGTCGAGGAGGGCCGCTGCGCGCGCACCGCCGCCGCCAACCAATAGCGCCTCGGGGGAGGGCCCGCGCGTAAGACGCACGGAAGTATATGCGGAGGCCTATGTACCGACAGACGATAGCGGACAGGTGGTTTCGCGGCCGTAATTAGGCTCCTGATAACTTATTGCGACGTAAATATATCTGCCCTGACGATTAAGATAGCGCCCAAAACGCGCTTCCGGATTTACGAGTGCGGATAAAATATCAAACAGGTAACCGTTACGGCCCAAAAGCGATGCGTATTATCAGTACACGGACGTATTAGACATGTTAACTTGAAAATTTCAGTGAATTTAATTTTGTGACATTATAAACGTCAATTAAAACCAAGATAGAGTTATTTCTTGTCATTTCCTTTGCGTGTTAATTAACCAGGAAATAAAATATCTGATTTAATTTCTAATTAACCTATGTAATTAGGTATCTGAGGTTTATAGAAATTTTAGATTCATTTTAGTAAGAGGTTTCATATTCAATAATGCACATTATTTTCATGTTTCATATTTATGTTTCATTTAAAACAAAGATCTTATATTTTACTGATCACAAGTTCTAGTAAAATAGGTACATAGGTAAAACACAAAAAAAAAACAAATTTTACTGCAAACAATAAGTACCTACATAAAATACAATTCAAAATATGATACAGTAAACAGTAACAAATGTTCACCAAAATTAAAACTCTATATTAAAGAATAATAAAACAATAACTTAACATTTTATATCGTGCTATCCCTGTAGTTAGAGATGATGAATGACAGGGCTCGGGCCGTAGATCCCACGCGGGCCCAGTGCGGATTGGGAACTTCGCACACACCATTGAATTTAACAAAAAATGAAACTAGCTATTTTATTCCACTACTAGTCATACATAACGTTAAATGTTAAAGATAAAATTTCGCTAATAAACTGTGTTTTTTTTTACATCCATCCATCCTGTATAAGTATAACTTTCTTGGGTTTCGTAGTCGAAATGGTAAAAATGGATATCTTGTAGTTTGGCCATATATGTATCTGTGTGTCTGTCTGTCCGCGGCTTAGCTCAAACTTAAGAGTTCAACTTAAGACTTAAGAGTTTCCAAGTAAGTATTAATCTAAAGTAATTGGTAGGTACAGTGTGGCTATGGAAAGTGGAACCAAGTAGAGGAAGATTTGCAGATTTGTATTTACTCGGGCCTAAGGACCAATAACGACAAGCCATATAACATTGGAAAGGTTTTTTCACATTTTACAATTTATTGTATGGCGGGAAATCTCGAATTGCTGTGTAACGTGTATGGCAAGACAAAACCGGCCAATTGCGAGTCGGACTCGCGCACCGAGGGTTCCGTACAAATTTATATGCATCTATTAACATCCAGTCTTTGCAGACCCCTGCTCCTAAGCAAAATGTGCGCAGTGTGGGATCATTGTAGATTGGTCATTATAGACAGACAGCCAAAAAAATTATGCTTTTCGCAAAAAAAAACAGAAAACGCAAAAAAAAACAAAATTATGACACAAATCATCGACAGTTACAAAACCCTCATAATCTGTATAGCGATACAGGAACATAGTATCAAAAATTCCAACTACCTACATACTAAACTTAATAGTTCCAACTCAAACTAGTTTCATGCAGCGCTAACTTTTTTCACACATAGATTTGGGTCTACAATACAATACAATACAATACAATGACTCTTTATTGTACACCAGGAATAGTAAGCAATACAGAAAACAGGTACACAGAGAGTAAGTTACAAGGTAAGCAATAGGCCGTCTACCTGCCGTAGTAAAAGTTTTAGAATTTAGAATAAGCTATCCAGTGACATACCTAAAATATTGCTTGTCTTTGTTCGTCATATAGGCCAATTTGCCTAGTGATAGCCATGGTAGCCTAGTGGTTTGACCTATGGCCTCTCAAGCACAGGATCGTGGGTTCAAATCCCGGCTCGCACCTCTGAGTTTTTTGGAATTTATGTGCGAAATTACATTTGAAATTTACCATGAGCTACGGTGAAAGAAAACATCGTGAGGAAACCTGTATACACCTGCGACGAAATTCAATGGTGTGCGTGAAGTGCCCAATCCGCACTGGGCCCGCGTGGGAACTACGGCCCAAGCCCTCTCGTTCTGAGAGGAGGCCTGTGCCCTACAGCGGGACGTATATAGGCTGGGATGATGAGGCCAATTTGCCCACCTTCCTTTATTCTATGTCATCATCATCATCATCATTTCAGCCGAAAGACATCCACTGTCCCCCAAGGCTCGCCAAACAGATCGGCCCTGCGCCATCCGTATCCAATGCGTTCCCGCTACCTTCACCAGGTCGTCGCTCCATCTTGTTGGAGGCCTACCTACCCTGCGTCTTCCTGTACGCGGACGCCACTCTAGAACCTTTATTTTATGTGTTTTATTTAAATATTTAGGAATTATACATTAAATTATTATTTCCTAATTCATATTGGTTTAACTTTGATTAACTAAGTATATAAACTGTACCGAAGACAACAATGTAAGGAAAAACTACCCTTTTGTCCTTTGTATGATACTATGTTCGTTCATTGTGTTTTGTTTCTTTAAATTGGTACGGTCAAGTGCAAAAATACGTATCGATTTAATCCTGTCATAATTTTATGTGCCAATACTTTAATTTGACGACATAAGAGCTATTAACCTATAGAACATATTTATGAGCAAGTTGTATGCACCCATATTTATACACTTGACTCTACAATTTCAAGTGTTACATATCTAGATATATGAAATTAGGGTAGTTGTGGTAACAGTGGATCACCTTTTTTTTCGAGACACATAGCTCCGAAACTATAAAAGCTGTTAATGTCAAAATCAAATGATATAAAGATAAGGTATTTAACTTCATTTTATTCTTTAGAGTCGTTTAATAATATCTGACAGATTTTGAAATATGTTGATTTAAAAAAAAAGTAGACATTGACCCACTGTGCCCTCAATGGTGTACACAATGAGTCATCGTTGAGGACACAGTGAATCAAAAGGGTATTTTAATATACAAAGACTAGTTATTGCAAATAATTTTATTAATTATTACGCTTAGAACATAGTAACTTGATAAAGTTAACATAAGATAGCTAAAATACTATCTATGTTACTAAAAAAAATGGAAATGTCACTCCAATATTATAACAAAAATATTGCAACAAAACTTTTAACTTCTTAGCTATGAAAATAATGTTAAATACTAGATTAAGTATTCTCGACCCATTTAATATACTTTGGTTAACATCAACTACATCAGGAATGGTAATTAAGATCTTTTTGGAATTATCAAATACCTACGTTTTTATAGAAAGACATTAATCTTAAAATAAATCAACAGACAAAAACAAAGTCAAATTCTTTTGTAAAAAAAGCCTTATTATCTTTCATATCAATTTGAGAAAGATCAACATTAAAGCTGTATATTTCAAACTAAATACAAACTGAAATATAGATGCACAGAAAAAACCCCCAGAAAAAAGACCAATGCTGGGAATCGAACCCAGGTCCTCAGCGTTCCGTGCTGCGTGCTTACCCCTACACCACCACTGGTCTAGAAGTTAGCGACGAATCTCTCCCATACATCGTACACTTCAGTCTGTTATTTACACACACACACATTTAGGCAGTGATAAAGCGCATCTATGTTATGCCCCCTACCGAGAGACTTCAACACTCCTTCGGAGCCACCCGCTCACCTGGACCAAGAGATGGCGCTACTAGGCCAACTTTTACAAGTTAAGTATGAAGTATCTTTTTCTATTTATTTTTTTATTTTCTTCAACTTCATTTTTTTTATTACTTTTACGGACATCCCGTGAAACCATATATTTCAAACTAAATACAAACTGAAATATAGATGCACAGAAAAAACCCCCAGAAAAAAGACCAATGCTGGGAATCGAACCCAGGTCCTCAGCGTTTGCTGAAACGCTGAGGACCTGGGTTCGATTCCCAGCATTGGTCTTTTTTCTGGGGGTTTTTTCTGTGCATCTATATTTCAGTTTGTATTTAGTTTGAAATATATGGTTTCACGGGATGACCGTAAAAGTAATAAAAAAAATGAAGTTGAAGAAAATAAAAAAATAAATAGAAAAAGATACTTCATACTTAACTTATTAAAGCTGTAGTAGAACTGTTGGCGTAAGATGCTTCCTCCTACGCAAGACTTGGGCAATATACATTTCACATCGCACTCCGTGACATATGATAGACATCAGGAATAGTTGGCATGTAAAACTGATAATTACGATTTGCACGATTACCTATCTTCCTATGTAATGGTATTTTTTGGGCATTCTGTAAGGAAAAAAATAAATTCCCACGGGAACGGGAAAAAACAGGATTTTTCGTTTTACTGGTCGTAGAAAGCTGAAATTCGGCATGTAGATTGCTTGGTGAGTGTAGAGCTGGATTGAGAGAGGACTTTCCAAAATTCCCACGGGAGCGGGAAAAAACAGGATTTTTCGTTTTACTGGTCATAGAAAGCTGAAATTCGGCATGTAGGTTGTTTGGGGAGTGTAAAAGAGCATTGAGAGAGGACTTTCCCGAATTCCCGCGGGAACGGGAAAAAACGGGCTTTTTCGTTTTACTGATCGTAGAAAGCTGAAATTTGTCATGTAGGTTGTTTGGGGAGTGTAGAGGAGCATTGAGAAAGAAAGGACTTTCCAAAATTCCCACGGGAACGGGAAAAACGGGATTTTTCGTTTTACTGGTCATAGACGACCAGATGGCCTAGTGGTTAGAGAACCTGACTACGAAGCTTGAGGTCCCGGGTTCGATTCCCGTGCCGGGGCAGATATTTGTATGAAAAATACGAATGTTTGTTCTCGGGTCTTGGGTGTTTAATATGTATTTAAGCATGTATCTATCTATATAAGTATGTTTATCCGTTGCTTAGTACCCATAACACAAGCTTTGCTAAGCTTACTTTGGGACTAGGTCAATTGGTGTGAATTGTCCCACGATATTTATTTATTTATTTATTTATAGAAAGCTGAAATTTGGCAAGTGGGTTCCTTGGGGAGTGTAGGGGAGCATTAAGATAAGAATACATTTCCCGAAATTCTTACAGGAACGGGAAAAAACGGGATTTTGCGTTTTACTGGTTGTAGAAAGCTAAAATTTCAAAATTCATAAGTTTATACTGTAAGTAGGCCGCAAAGGGCTCTTTAACCGACTTCTTCTAAAAAAGGAGGAGGTTATGCATTCCACTTTATGTATTTTTTATATAGGTATGTTCACCGATTTCTCAGTCAATTGTGGACCTGCTTGCTTGCTTGCCTGTATGCTTGCTTGCTTGATATCTTAGTTCTTTGGAATACTTATAGTAGCCGCGGGCAAAAGCTAGTTTATAGATAAAACGCAAACAGCGATTTAAAAATCACTGCTATAGTCGGCGCCATAATTCGAGAGACAAGCTTGACAAGTAAAGGGTTACTAGGGTTAGACCAAAGAGTATTGTAATATTATATGAACAAGAGTGGCAACTCTATGGTCAAATATGCATGTATGGAAGGTGCTGCTACCCTACGCCCTGGTGAAGAACTAATGTGACGTATCTATAGATGTATACCTATCTATATGTATATGTTGGTAGTGATGTACAGCTATAATTACGCGTAATTTTAATTGATAGGCTAATTGCCACTATTCGTATTTTAGCCGTCTAATTCAAATCAGCATATATGAAGTATAAGCGGCTAAACCCGATTTGCATTATACGGCTAAAATACGAACATTGGCAAGTGGCCTATCAATTAAAGTCCTTGACCGTACAATTTGGTACGCCATGGCCATGGCCGATGAATGAAAACTGACAAGTTTGACAAGTCGACCAAGATGGCCGCTAATTTAGTTCTTTACCAAACAACCAGAGATCGCTGTAGTCGCATGAAAAGTGTGATATATGTAAGTGTGCCCCCCCTGGGTTAGACGAAATTAAGCAGTGATGTGGCCGATATCGATAAACAATGTCGACTGGACTATATCTATACTAATATATAAAGCTGAAGAGTTTGTTTGTTTGTTTGTTTGTTTGAACGCGCTAATCTCAGGAACTACTGCTCCGATTTGAAAAAATCTTTCAGTGTTAGATAGCCCATTTATCGAGGAAAGCTATAGGCTATATATCATCACGCTAACTCCAATAGGAGCGGAAGAATGTTTCAAAATCGGGGGTTTTTCAAGTAAAACTTCTATAGGCGCTAATCTCAGAAACTACTGCTCCGATTTGAAAAATTCTTTCTGTGTTAGATAGCCCATTTATCGAGAAAGGCTATAGGCTATATATCATCACGCTAACACCAATAGGAGCGGAGCGGAGTGGAAGAATGTTTCAAAATCGGGGGTTTTGAAGTAAAACTTCTATACACCGTGAAATTTTAGTGGTTGTTTTCCCGAAACGAGGTGATTTAGTTTCGATTGTACAATCGATTTATAATTACTATTTTGACTAGAGTCAAAAATCCAATTGTGAAAAACGAAAGTCTAAAATGACCGCAAACCAATAGTAACGCTTCGTTGGTACAAGTAGCGTACGATCGTACGATAGGTTAGGTACCAACGAAGCGTTACTATTGGTTTGCGGTCATTTTAGACTTTCCTTTTTCACAATTGGATTTTTGACTCTAGTCAAAATAGTAATTATAAATCGATTTTACAATCGATACTAAATCACCTCGTTACGGGAAAACAACCACTAAAATTTCACGGTGTATAGGCGCTAATCTCAGGAACTACTACGCCGATTTTAAAAATTCTTTCAGTGTTAACACCAGGGGGGGGCTGGGGGGGGTGAGAGTGCGGGGGTGGTGTGCGGGAGCTTTAAGGGGGGATGAACATTTCATTGATTTTGCCGTAGGATGCACCGTTTTCAAGATATTTGACAAAAACACCAAGGGGGTGGGGGGGGGGTTGAGGGGGGATGAGGGTGCGGGGGAGGGATTGCGGGGGCTTCGGAGGGGGGATTTAAATTTCATTGATTTGCACCGTTTTCAAGATATTTGTCAAAAACACTAAGGGGGGGTTGAGGAGGGGGGGGTGCGGGAGAGGGGGGCTTCGGAGGGGATTAAAATTTCATTGATTTTGCCGTAGGATGCACCGTTTTCAAGATATTTGTCAAAAAAAAACTTGAAGTAAAACTTGAAGTAAAACTTCTATAGGGCACGCTTGACTTGGGATGGGACGAACGCGGGTGTGCGGGGGTGCTGTGTGGGAGGGCGTGCAGGGGGTGCGGAGGGGTGCGGGGGGGTTCGGGGTTGCTGTGCGGGTGAGTGTAGGAGGGAGCGGGTTGGAGGGTGCGGGGGGGTGTAATTTTTTTATTATCGAGGAACTAAGGAGAGCCATAATTGATGAAAAAGCAAATTGGATAAAAAAAATAAGCTGCCTAAATTACTAATTCCACGCGGACGGAGTCGCGGGCAAAAGCTAGTGATTTGATATAAGACGGGTTTTTTTTAATCCTTTAATGATATCTTATATTGAAATGTAAATTGTTAAATTAATTTAATCATATCACCGTAAGTAATGAATAAATACCACAGGTAGCCAAAGACGTAATGTTTTTTTTATTATCGACACGAACAGCACTACCCTGTCTGTGGCAACATTTGAGCAAAATTAACTAATTGTCATGGTTTAAAGGTCTCTGAAACCAGGAACCAGGCCATTAAAATCCAAAAAAAAAAATTAATTGTCAAAGTTGTCTCTCGAAATATGGCGCCTTTTTCGAGACGTCGTTCGGCGACTTTTTTTATAGCGCTGAATCAAGAATATTAAATAAAAAACTGGATATTGCATGCCGAACATTCCTTTGGAGCCAGAAAAAATGACCTTGAATTACGTCACGCCGATCTTGCATCTCTTTCTTTAGGGTGTCCATAATTAAGCATACATTAGGAATATCCCGCGGAATTTGACATACTTTTATACATTTCAAACTAAATACAAACTGAAATATAGATGCACAGAAAAAACCCCAGAAAAAAGACCAATGCTGGGAATCGAACCCAGGTCCTCAGCGTTCCGTGCTGCATGCTTACCCCTACACCATCACTGGTCTAGAAGTTAGCGACGAATCTTTCCCATACATCGTACACTTCAGTCTGTTATAATCACATTAGGCAGTGATAAAGCGCATCTATGTTAATGCCCTCTACCGAGAGACTTCAACACTCCTTCGGAGCTACCCGCTCACCTGGACCAAGAGATGGCGCTACTAGGCCAACTTTTACAAGTTAAGTATGAAGTATCTTTTTCTATTTATTTTTTATTTTCTTCAACTTCATTTTTTTTTTATTACTTTTACGGTCATCCCGTGAAACCATATATTTCAAACTAAATACAAACTGAAATATAGATGCACAGAAAAAACCCCAGAAAAAAGACCAATGCTGGGAATCGAACCCAGGTCCTCAGCGTTCCGTGCTGCGTGCTTACCCCTACACCATCACTGGTCTAGAAGTTAGCGACGAATCTTTCCCATTTACTTTTATACAACAGATTGATTTTGTAATTTATTAAATTCAACTGATATCAATTCAATTCAATTTTTAGGGTTCCGTACCTCAAAAAGAAAAAACGGAACCCTTATAGGATCACTTTGTTGTCCGTTCGTCCGTCTGTCAAGACCCTTTTTCTCAGGAACTCGTGGAGGTATCAAGCTGATATTTAAATCAAATACTCAAGTCTACTGTACTGTCCCTTGGAGCTGTGAAAAATCAAACTTCTAACCCAACGCAATCAAAAGATACCTACAGCCATTTGCCGCAAATTTTCGACACTCGCAAGGGATACTTCCCGTGAACTTAGAATCTTGAAATTTGGTACGAAGCAAGGTCTTATAGCACAGATAAAGGAAAAATTGCAAGCATAAATTGCAAGCAGAAAGCATAATTTTTTTTGTCTGTCTGTCTATATCAGTAACCAATCTACAATGATCCCACACTGCGCACATTTTGCTTAGGAACAGGGGTCTGCTAAGACTGGATGTTCATAGATACATATAAATTTGTACGGAACCCTCGGTGCGCAAGTCCGACTCGCACTTGGCCGGTTTTGTTATTAAATTTTTATTCAACCGTTTTATCATGAAAGTGAGCATCCATCCTCACAAACTCAAGTAAAAGGTACCAATTTTTTTGTCAGTCGTCAATATAAGGTCCATTTCTGGTTGCATTTCTATGCCACTCTGCAGTTACTCTGCCTTACTGATATCCGGCAAAAGGTTACCTTTTACCTGAGGAAGCTACAAATACTTACTGCAAAACATAAGGGAAGTATTTGTCAATGGAAAAAAATAATAAAATACTAGGACGTTATAACAGTTTCTTTATTTTCTACACATGTGAGAATAATATTGTTTTGTACTGAGTAGGCGTCCCGGCCTTTCTGGGTCATAGTCATAATCTTCAGGCTTAAAATGCAAGCTGCAAATTGTCAAACGCTCTACACCTTTCCCTTTATCGGTACAATCGACAGCCAATTTTGCCTCCTTCTTTCATCTTTTGGAAAACTGCAATGTAAAATATTATTCATGTTAATTGTAAAGACACAAACAATAAACATGTTATTATATACTGTGATATGAATTATGAAGATAGAAACCGTACCAAGTTGATAGATTTAGCTCCATTCAATACGAATAAATACCATGCATGAAAAGGGATTGGTCACCCTAGTTGTAAAACCACACATTCTTCAATTTTTCATTTAAGGTCATGTTTAACTCCAAATAAACAAAATATACTTCTAACTTAACATTATAAACCTATTCGTGGGGTTTTTGAATAAAAACTAACAAAGCTTAGAAGCAAAATATAGGAAAATTGATTGCCACTAAGATTTATGAACATTTTCGTAAAATAAGTACTCACCTGTGAAGTTTTATGTCGGATTTCGGCCTCCAATTACTCCTACAATGCTTTACTATGCAATACATAGCGCATAACCCAAGTAAATCGACGAAAAACGTTTATTTAACGTAAAAATCCTCTGAAATTGGTGAATGACGTGATTCTGATATATCGGCCATTTAGTGTTGCCATAGTACGCAGGAGGTGCATACCGGTGAAATGAGGATTTTGACTGGGTTCTTTTTTTTGTATAATACAAAGAAAACTAAGTAAATTTTATTGCAGAAAGTTTTATAAGAAAAATATAAATTTCTGTTGAAATTAGCTTAAAGTAAATTAATTAGGTGATGCCGGATAATGCGTATTTCTAAAAAAAATAAGGTTTTTTATAAATAACCTGGCAATATATCACAGTGTTGAAAAGAGATAGAACATAGGAGCAAAGGTGAATGAACCTGGCTTCAACTCATATTCTTGCGCAGAATGGATATTTTCATTTGGCAGCACTGATTTGATCTGTCTGACATTGACATTACATTAGTCTATATGACATTGACAAATTTGACAATCGAAGTTTACGTATTCGCAAAATGTCTATGTGAAGAAGCTCCAGGTAAACAAATATCAGTTTTAATAGATTTTCGTATGAATTCGACATTATAAAATGGAACAAAATAGTCGTGGAAGAAGGAATGAGTTAGATATTGATAGTTTTCGGAGTGACGAGCCGGGCTTTGATAGAGCTCGCATGCGAAGACAGTCAGGTGGCTTCGTGGACCTGGGAAATGAATCACAATATGGCACAGGCGGACATCAAGCTTCGAGCGCTAATGAGATTTTTGCTGATATTCAGGTATGAAAATATAATGTACTAGCTCAAAACTTTATTGGGTCGTGTTTTGATCAGGCGTTTGAAATATTACTCATTCTTAAGCCAGTAAAGACCTGTGATAAGCAACAGTCATTAAAATTTATCAATTTTTATTCGGCCTATATCAACTAAAATTTTAAGACACTCAAATCAATGAATGATCATTTTCAATTTCAGGGGGATGTACCATGGTGGAAATCCAACTTCTTTATATCACAGCCGGTTCTCTTTGGCACCTGGGATGGAGTGTTCACATCATGCCTTATCAACATATTTGGTGTCATAGTCTTCCTGCGGTCTGGCTGGATAGTAGCGCAGGCTGGTTTAGTTAATGCTATCTTAATAGTTTTTTTTACAGGTAATGAATAGCCAAAAATGTACTGCTATTCAGTTGTTAAATATATATACATATATGTGGTAAAAGTGGCTTCCTTAATTTCATATCTTGAAGTAGCAAAAGCAATTTTATTATTTACCTGTCAAAAATTTCAGTTCTGGAACTAAAAAATATGATTATATTACTTTCTTTTTCAGTGTTTGTGGCCCTGATCTCAGTTCTGTCGGCAGTTGGCATATGTGAGAGATGTAGAATAGAAAGTGGTGGAGTTTATTTCTTACTAGCACACACTTTGGGATCCCGCCTAGGGGGTTCATTGGGAATTGTGTACTGTTTTGGACAGGTATGGTACCTACTCACTTCTAGCAATTGTAATAATTTGTGTTCTATTATTTTACATTTACTACATCACTAATAGTTATATTATGTTAAATTTCATTTACAGGCTGTGGGTTGTGCTCTAAATGTATTTGGTTTTGGAGAATCAATGGCCAAATTGTTTGGCACAGAGGAAACTTGGGCAGCTCGAGGGTTTGCCATTGCAGCAGTGCTGCTGCTGGGTACCATCAATATTGCTGGTGTAAAGTGGGTTATAAAACTGCAGTTTGTGCTACTACTCATTATTTTAATGGCAGCTGTGGATTTCTTTGTTGGTTCATTTTCAACTAATACTGGTTGGTTTAAACTCCCAAAGTAATTTGGTTAGTTGTTTTTAAACCAAAACTTTTTACACTTAATTATAATAATTTTATTTCTAGATGTTCCTGGATTTAATGGTTGGTTTAACAGCACCATATCCTATAATATGTGGCCAGATTACAATGGATATACATGGTTTAAAGTGTTTGGTGTGTTCTTCCCAACTATAACTGGCATATTGGCAGGGATTAATATGAGTGGCGATTTGAAAAATCCTTCGATGAACATACCTAATGGCTCATTAGCAGCTATTGGCACAGGGTATGTATTCTTATTAGGCTCTTATGCAACCATTCCCTGTGCTGTGAATATTACAACTGGTAATAATGTAATGTATAATTCACATTGTTAATTTAACATAATTTATTTTGCTTTTCCAGCACTCTGTTGTACCTGATGTTTGTCATAACTTTAGCTGCAACAGTGAGTAGAGATGTTCTACTTACAAACTTCTCAATAGCAACTGACATCTCCGCAATTACCGTGCTCCTCCTTGCAGGCTTATATGTCAGCTCCATGAGCTCGTGTTTGGGAGCTATGTATGGTACCCCTAGAGTACTTCAGAGCATTGCCAACGAGAGGGTTATTCCTGGAATGGAAGCCCTAGGACATGGAGTAAATATAATATTTTTATTTTCAGTCATCATGTAGTTTGGATACATGCATGTACTTATGATTTTTCTTTCCTTTTGTTTCACAGAGAGGTCCAAATAAGGTTCCTTTATACTCAATGGTGGTAGTAGCCATAGTGACCATAACATTCATCATTATAGGCGACATCAACAAGCTCGCACCCATCGTCACCATGCCGTTCCTTATCACTTATGCTAGCATTGACTATTCTTACTTTGCTCTCGCTCAAACATTTGATTTGCAACATAGACGTGAGATGAGGTATGTTAAAAAATCAATTGTTATAATCTGACATTGTATTTTAATTTTGAAAATACACGTTTTTTTTATAACATTTCACATTAAAAAAATGAAATCAATAAACCTACAAGTAGGTACAAACGTTACATTATCTTTTATAAACAATTGCGTAAATCTCCAGATTTCAGGGAAATTCACAAAGAGATACTCAAGTTTATGGCGCTACGGGTAGCGATCTAGATTTGCTCTTTCCAGAAAGGATTAGACACAAAAATGTTGGTGTAAGTATTAAATGACACTTCTAGATTCATCATTCAGTTAATAATCTATTATTTTTTTACTCTCTAGTTAGTATTCATTGGACAACAGTGGATCAGCTTGCAGTAGCATTACAATTTAACTTCAGAAATTTTACTTTCTGATATTAGTATTTAATGAAGTTAAAGGCAATCCCCAATTGACGAAGGCTTGTTCGATCCCCTGCTCCAACATGAACTTTTTTTACAGCATTATAAAAAAAGTATAATAGTGCCAATATGAGTTAAATTGTAATTGTATTCAATAAATCTTAGTTAACTAATTACCTTTATTTTTATCGTTATCTTCAGGAGTTTACGCCGTCTCCGACAGACCCTGCGACGGCGAACGGGCGGGTGTCTAACGGAGACGTGCGGCGGCCCAGCGTCAGCGTTCACTCGAAGAACAAGAACTGGTATTCGCACCTCTGCAACAGATGGCTGTCTCTAGTAGGGGTTAGTATAAAATAAAATGACGCATAATAATTATTTTATTAGTATCAAACACTTAAAACTGATCATGGTCATAGTTTAATCTTCATAGGTATGAAAGTTGTCTATATGTTGGTACAGTCGAAGGCATAAATATGTATACAACCATCGCGTCAAATACATATAATATAAGTAAACACAACCTTATGGTTAATGACAGAGTTGTGTAGATATTTTTGCCTTGGTAACGTGCATATTTATATTTTCGCTACGTCATTATTATTGGTTAGTAATGTAAGACTGCTCAGGTGCAGAGACCGTATTGTCTAATGCGCGGGTGCTGCTATCGCATTCACTGTTTCTTTATGTCAAATGGTATAGATGGTAACAGAAAGAGATGACGAAAGCGATGATAAGCGCCCGCGAGTTAGACGATATGGCCTCAGGTCTTTAGTCATACATCCATCATTGTTTCTATATATCATACAATAAGAGTCGCTGCGCGGTCTGAAATCAGCTAATGTCTCTACTTTTATAATAAAATCGTTATTTCAATGAGCTATTTTATCTTATAATTCTGTTCATTTTAAACTGAGGATTGTGCACTTGAGGACATAATAGAATACAATGGCTTTTTTCGAAATGCGGGCTACTAACGAGATCGGAACACCTCAAAAAATTCGTACTATACTCGTACGTAGTTTGGATCCCCGTTCTACAAAACATCTAACGATCTCATTTAAATGCATTGAACACAAAATATTAATAAACCATAGAATCCAGCATGAGCTTAAAAGAGGACAGTTTAAAAATATTGAATCAAACGCCAAATAATCAACACCCGTGACTAAACCGAAGAAATTAAAATAAAAAAAAAAACATTTAAATAAGACACTTAGGGGCTGTTTCACTACCCATTGATTAATTTTAACTGACGGATAAATGTGATGCCGTCTCCGTCTATTCAAACAAAACAAACAGAGACGGCATCACATTTATCCGTCAAATAAATTTGATCAATGGATGGTGAAACAGGGGGTTAATGTTTCCAGGTGGCAATCAAACTGTTGCTTATGTTCCTTGTGCACTGGGCATACGCTCTGGGCTGCCTGAGTATCCTCTGGCTGTTGTGGCTGTACATTGGAGCCGCGAACCCTGCCGTCAAACCTGGCCGCGCCTCCGAGTTCCACTTCTTCCAATGGCTGAGGATTTCCTTCCTGCAGGCTATAGGGTTAGTGCATTGTGTGGGGTCGATTTCACTGACTTACGAAAAACTTATTTCACCGAACCAATATCAATCATTCTTTTGAAAATCGGACAGTAACTACGCGTCGCGTGCTTTAACTTGGGACTAGCGTTGCATAACTATCGATAGTCCGATGCTATTGATCTTTTATTATCAATACTATAGATAGACATCAATACTATTGATACTATCGATAGTATTGTTTTCAATAGTATCGATTATCGATACTATTGATCTTTTATTATCAATATCAATAGTATTGATAGTATTGCACTAAAATTACCTTTGCATTATGGTTAACGTTAAATAAATAAATTTCCTTTTTGTTAAATAACATATTAAACAAACCTACATAGTTATTGCATTGCCTTTGAATAGCTATTTAATAGCAAAGATCGAATACGTTAACCACTTATAATTAACAATACTATCAATAGTATCGATACTATCAATAGTATTGTTAATTATAAGTGGTAAACATATTCGATCTTTGCTATTAAATAGCTATCAATAGTATCGATACTATCAATAGGTACTATTGATAGTATCGATACTATTGATACTATTGAAAAACAATACTATCGATAGTATCAATAGTATTGGTCTGAAATTACTATCGATATTATAGGTAGTATCGATAAACCTATCGATATTGTGACTATTTTCCGAGGTCATGCTAGATAGTTCAATCTATTGTTGGCAACGCTATTTGGGAGCCATTTGAAAAAAATATCCTTTTAGTTCCTATACAATATGACAGGACTGTCAACCTTAAGTGGGTCCCAAATTACGAGCCCGACTAACCCCTTGAGCAATTTAGGCGCACAAACTACCTATGACTATGGAGAGGCGATCGCTTAACGGGCTAGTCATACTAAACATCAGTGGCGTACCTATAGGGCGCCACGTTAGGGCTGGCAAAATGCCACAGACCCCAACCCTAGAGGGCCCCAGTGCAGGAGCCCGCGAGCTCAGAATAGTACATTACTGCAGCGGCCGCGAAATAGGGGATTGCCGGCCGAGTAGTCGTTAACACTCGGCCATCTAGTGATACGAGGCCGGCAATCCCTGTTCGTGGCCAAGGCTTGTATAGAGTTTTTCTCAAACATGCATCATCATCATCACCACCATCATCACCGCCATCATCATCACCATCACCATCACCAACAACATCATCAACATCCATCAACATCCATCAACATCCGTCAACATCCATGAACAAGAACATCCATCAACATCCATCCATCCATCCATCCATCAACATCCATCAACAACCATCAACATCCATCAACATCCATCAACATCCAACAACATCCATCAACATCCATCAACATCCATTAACCAACATCCATCAACCAACATCCATCAATATCCATCAACCAACATCCATCAACATCCATCAACATCCATCAACATCCATCCATCCATCCATCCATCAACATCCATCCATCCCTCCGTCCGTCCATCCGTCCGTCCGTCCGTCCGTCTGTCCGTCCGTCCGTCCATCCGTCCGTCCATCCATCCATCCACGTCGACCACGTCGACCTATTAAACGTCATGGTGCTGTGTCACATAAAACAATAGACAATCACTTTGCTGGCCTTGGCCAGCAATGTTGTATGAAATTCCATTATTGACCTCTCGTCTAGCCGCACCTGCAACGTGACAGTTCGTGGCGTATTTTAAGGAACATAACGTCAATATTTCATAGCATGTTCGAGAAAATATCATTAAAGTTAAATTACAACATGACAACTTTTACAGGAAGAGTCTCACCCAAAAAAAAAATGCCATGGGCCTCAGATGATTATAGTTACGCCACTGCTCAGTATACCTACAGTCAATCGTCGCCCTAGGAGCATCGGAAGCCGATATCGGTTAAAAGCAGAGTTGTCATTCTGTACGCAATATTCTGTTGTTCGGGTATCACTTTCTGCCGCGAAGTAGTCTTGTGAACCTTTTTTTGTCCTGTTCCCAGGAAACGTCCGTTAGAGTATGAGCAGCTGGTGGTAACGCCTGTTCACACAGACATCCGCGTGGAGCAAGAGCGGCTCAACGACGACAACGAGGACTTCGCGTCACGCCGTCGCTACCACCAGTCCACTGCCATGCAAAGCCACCTCGTTAGCGTCGACACATAACACTAAGTCACGATAGCACTGGTCTGGTTGTAGATAGTTTGTAGCATCCACCAACCACGAATATGTGCTTCCTGTGTTTAGTGATACATCTTATTGATTTGCCATTTATATTGTGTACGTTTGCACACGACACGAGGACGAAATTTGTGGGTAACATTTAGGATATATTACCAGATGCAGGTGAAATAAAATATACTCGGCGTCAAAAATATCGCCCCTCCGGCGAAAATCAGATTCAAGCTAATCTAGACGTTAGCGAAATTATGTTACCTAATTAATATTATGAAGTATCAATTGAAAGCACGTTTAATGTGTTTTAAATTAACAATGTTTAATTGAAACGAAACATAATGGCATGTGAATCAGAGCGTTTCGAAAAAAAGTGCACAAATAGGAGGGGCGATATTTTGACGCCGAGTATATTATCATGTCAAGTTTGCAAAATCGACTGTAGCAGGGGATCTCCAAAAAGTGGGCCGCAAACCCTTGTTACTCGTACATAACCGAGTTACATTACCAGCCACGTACAAGGAAAAAAATATTCTTTGCACAGAACCGGATAATGTATTAAGAAATATTTTTTCTTTGCACATTACCGATTACATTTCCAGTTTTGTATGAGGATGTAAATATACTTCCTACATTACTCGGTTTTGTTCAAAGAAATCGTTGTGCCATGTACAAAACCAAGAAGGTCCTCCGAGTAAATATAACACAGTTATTAGTCCATGAAACTTTAGTCAATATAGGCATATTGTATATCCACAGTTTTTCCATCAATAGCTCAGGTTTTGTGAATGCTTTTGAACTGCAACAGTGACTCGGTTTTTGAAGGGAAACTTCTAATGCGACTTCCGACAAGGTCGCGTTAAACGTTTAACGCTGCTATGGAGGGGGTATGAAAGCATTAGTATATGTACTGCCGAAGCAAGTAATCTCGCATTGTATATATGTATACTAACGGATGTTAAAAACTTCGACAGTACGATGCAGAACTCATACTGTCTGTGCAGATTTGTATGAGACTTGATAAAAGCGCCATCTAGTGAGTAATTTAAACACATAGATGTCTAAGTAAATTTAGTTCTTTAAGTTATTGCAAATAAGGATCATATTGATGTATAAGTGCCTTTTTCATTTCCACATTACGAAGTTTCACTTCTTCCGCGCGGAGGAACTGCACGCACGATTTTATTTATTGTTTACTCGGAGAACCTCTTTGGTTTTGTACACACCATAACAACTTCTTTGAACAAAACCGAGTAATGAAGGAAGAATATTTACATCCTCATACAAAACTGGAAATGTAATTGGTAATGTGCAAAGAAAAAATATTTCTTAATACATTGCCCGGTTCAGTGCGAAGAATATTTTTTCCTTGTATATGGCTCGTAATGAAACTCGGTTATGTACGAGTAACAAGGGGCCGCAAACCTACTTTTAGTGTGACCCAAAGAGTGTGTGTGCTAAAAAATATTATTATCTTCTTATTATCTTGAAACAGATGGGGTAGGCGCATATGGTAAAAAGGTTGAAACATAACATATGTGGACTGGAGTCTGTCAAAATCGTCAAAGAAACCTTTACACGTGGATGCTCAGCTATTAAATTAGAAATAAAAATAAATCTTATTTTTTGTAATATTTTTACGTAATTAGTAATTAATTATTTATTAACGATTTTAGGTGTTGTATATACATTAATTAGGTATGTCATAATGTGTAATATAATTAAATTCCAGAACTAAATTACATCAATATATTTTTTTAATGTGTGGTTCCAATGCTTACTCATAATTAGTTTTAAGCTGATATAAAATAAAGTAAGTTAGGGTCTATGGAATAAAATATTATAACTCATGATGACATTCAAATTTTTTCCGACAATAGGTACATAACGTTACTAATGTAACATCTTAAATGATTTTTAACAATTGGAATCCAATAATAAAGAAAACATGACTTTTGTATTTTTTATGAACGTAATTGAAACGGCTGGGCCAATTTTGATGAAACATGTCTAAGAACCAACACCAAGAAACCTGCTTTCAAATAAAGAAAACCACATCCAAATCGTTTCATCCGTTTAAGAGTTATGATGCCACAGACAGACATACACACACCCACATAGTGGTCAAACTTATAAGTTATAACACCCTTCTTTATGTGTTGGGAGCTAAAAAATTAGAAAAATCGAGATTTCTCGAAAACGGTGAGACTTTCTAATGACAATATCATTTTTTTATGTTTGGTAGATGACCAACCTATCTATCTCCCATTTAAGTTTGTTGTACTACTTACCTAGTAGACTTTCATTCAGGTTGTTTAGGACTAATTGAATAAAACAGCAAGTAATTTATTACAGTACTTTTATTGGATTCAACCTAAATACTTCAATAAATGGATCATACCCCAATCCTACATCATCTGATGAATTGTTTAATTCAATGTTCAATTGATGTCGGGCAAACATTGTCTTCAATTTATTCAGCATTTGAATTTTTTTTGTTCTCATACTATCAGCCATAGGCAAAAAAATAGACAAGTTATACAGACTTGCACACCTTCGAAACATTTCTTTTGGTTCAGCTAAATTTTGAGGGTCGGAAGTTTCGTTGATCAAATAAACATTTTCTAGATATTTGCATTGACTTAAAGACTGAAAAATTGATTTGAAATCGATTGTGCTAGCTGCCAATCGTAAATTCTTAATATTCTTACTAAGGGGAATGTTTCTTCCTAATGCTTGGGCAGAATTTGGTGTTGTTGCAGAATTAAGAGTTACAAGATTACAACAACAACAAAACAAAGTCTTAAAAAAGTCTGTGCTATAAACTACATGACCAGTCAAGTTTAAGTAAGTTATTTTCCTCAAGTAGGTGTTATTACTTGATAGTGTCACAGGACATCTGATGGGATTTTCGAAGATCATGCTCACTTGGATCTTTTTTTTTTCTTTACACACAGAATCATAATTAAGAATGACATCTTGAGGAGCCAACCTTCTTCTCTTAACAGTAGGTTGAAGTTTTTTTTCCAGCCTGGTGAAGTCATGTTGAGTTGGTTTTGTGTAAAACCAGTCATTATTTTCTGGTACTTGTCTTTCACTACAAGCTGATGCTACATGATAAGGAAAATAGTGCTTTAATTGGTCAAATAAACCTTCATAAAAGTTATTGTCAAACACAGTTAATTCAGCATTCCAAATCATTATAGCCACATTGCCTCCAAGCTCTTGACACACCCATTCAGTGATAATTTGTGGTTTCACATCAAAATGTTGTTGAAAGAAGTCTTTGAACCTTCGAGTTACTATCACTTTGCTCATATTCAAATTACACCGGCTAATAACAATAATTTCACTTTTACTTAAGTCTACATGTGAAAGAACAGATTCATTGAGTACACCATAATATTGATTTTTTCTTTTCCAGTTCAATATGAAGATTTTCAATAGCTTCCATTGTATTGTTTGGTTGAATTGTATATCACTTACATAAGCACAGTGAACACAGTCTGTGATGGTGAATTGCACTTCACATAATTTAGCTTTTAGCAACATGCGTAATGGCAATGAAGAATATAAAAGATTTGCTAAAGTACCAACAAAATTAACTCTTTCAAAATTTTCAAACATCTTTTGGCACTTTTGCACTCTTGCAATTGGGATCTTAATCCGAGCATTTTTCTCAAATATAAAATTTATTGAGACATCTTTCAAAGTTGGGCAAATCTGATGCAGCTCTAATAGATCTACAATGTTAATTTTTGTATATGAAACATCTAAGCTCTGTAGTTGCTTCAATTTCTTGATTGCAGGCATTAAAGAAGTCTTAGTTAAATCATTAACCGCACATAAGTTGAGTTCCCTCAAGTGTCCTGCAATATCCTTGAAGAAATCCAGTTTCAGAGAGTTTGCTGTTGCCAAGGTGTTTAAAGAAAATTTACAAGAATTTACCACACCATGCATGGTGACTAGATTTTTAAAATGGTGGTTTACTTTATAAATATTATGCTGAGATTTTATGTCCAGTAATCTTATTATCATTATCATTACTTCTTCCGGCAGATGGAGTATACTCATTGTGATTTGTATCTGAAATTAAGGGAGATAATATAGGAATTTGTGAAGTAATATATATTTTTTTTCTAAATAAGTTATATGTCCAGATAGACAAGATAAGATAATAGTTCCATAATTATGTTTATATAGCAAGCGTATCTGTACCGTTCCTTACATACCTAATTAACAAAAAATAATCATTGAAACTATTAAAAGTCAATTAAGTATAAAATATAGCACGCTAAATGGGGAACGATGAGAGTAAAAACAAACGCTCGAAAACTAAATATAATTAATTATTCGGTCCCAAAGCAGAGAGCAAAATGTGTGAAAATCCAAATTTTACCATCGGAAACTTACCGCTATTTTCCTTCCTTTTCAAGCAAAAAAAAAAATTATAAAACAGCTGTTTTGAACAAAGCATTGATTGATTATACCACAAATAAAATTATTAGTGACTGACTGAACTGACCTAACCTGACAGACAATCCTGACATGACATGACATGACAAGATAATAACAATGGCGCTGGGCTAGATATATTGTAAAATGTAATATACTCTGTGGGCGCTGGAGGTGCTGGATGAATGGCTGGACTGACTAAAGCGGTCAAAATTAGTGATGGACTTGAGTCGTTTTTTACTCGAGTGACTCGAGTGAAGTTGTTAAACTCGTATTCGAGTAAAAAAAAATTTGACTCGAGCTCGTTTGCACTCGAGTTACCGAATCAACTCGGTGCACCGATTAGATTATAAGGAGATTCGGCAAGTCATTTTATTTTTCTTTGTTGATTAATGACATAAATAAGGTAGGTATGTAATAATAATAAAGGTATTTCAAAATTCTTAATCTAAATTAATCAAAACTCAGCTCAAGTGATAAATTCTTACACGAGTTTTAAGGATTATAAGTAGTTTACTTGAGTGACTCGAAAACTCGAGTACAACTCGAGTGACGTAGTAAAATTACTCGAATGACTCGAGTCACAAAATCCTACTCGAGTCGCATCACTCAAAATACGTTATTTTTTGTTTTTATGTTTCTTCCTGTTTAAGGCTAGGGCGCTAAGTCAAACATTCACATCTTATGCACCAACCACACTCTCCACGAGGCTACACGAGGGGACGCGAGTACGAGAGTGAGGACGGTGCGCTCGTGTCGCCTCGTCTTCCCTGGCCTCGCCTCGCTGTCGCTCCGCTTTGTGTCGGTTGTCGGTTTTGAACGCGAGTCAAAGGACGCGAGGGGGTGAGGCGAGAGAATGAACCACACTCTCGCGCTCGCTCACTTGGTTGTTTACGAGGCGCCTCGCGAGAGTGTGGCGCCGGCATTAAGCAAATGATGTGTTTCTCCACGAAACTGCACAATTTAAGGCCACCACAAACCGGGAGTGTGGGGCGCTGACGGAGCGTGCCTAGCGCTATCTATAACACTGAATGAAATATACGGTGACACACACCGGCAGCACGGCGCACACTGTATTTGACCGCTCCCAGTTTGTTTATTACTAGTGGCAGCTCTAAACTCAACCCATAAAAAAACGTTAACGTTAGTTCTTTCACTTACGTTAACTCACGTTTTATTTCTCATCCAAGTCGTTTTTTTTTGTCTTCAAAGGATAGCTGAAAATGTGGACGCTGTGCAGAATATATATCAAGATTCACACTAGGAATTCTGCATATTATGCAAAGTGATAGTGATAGTATCAATTTATTTATTTATTCAAAATAGAAAAGAACAAATAAAATCTATAAAAGAGTAAAAATTAAATGCGGATACCACCTTCTCCGTATCTTTAGTTTTCCATCCATTTTATACTCCTTTAAGGCCACCACAAAACACAGCAAGGGGCGTGCGCGCGACTAAATGTGCCCAGCGCGGTCTATTACACTGAATCATTAATACGGTGACACACCCTGACATCGCGGCACAGCGTTTAAGATTCAGTGTTATGCATCGAGCTGGGCACACTCCGTCGCCGTCGCTCGCACGTCCTCCTGCGGTCTGTGGTGGCCTTTACATTAGACTCGAGTCTATACTCTGTGGTCCATTCATGGACTTAATACCTAACCAGGACTGAGTACTAACTTTTATTAGTCAATCAAAAGTGACCCATATTACCAAGCCATACAGTTTAATAATGGCAACTAGAGACAGCGGTCCGAGAGATTACATACAAACTGTTGGGCTTTTAAAATGTTCATCGCTGTAACAGTCATTGAACTGTGATAGATAGCTCACTGCAAACATAATATCAGGCCTTGTGGCGACAGCCAAATACATAAGTGTTCCAATTAAGTTTTTATATGGCAATCCCTCCACTTTCCCCTTATCATTCGTTTCTAGGTGGAGTCCGGGCTCGATGGGTGCGGCCGTAGGCTTACATCCCTCCATCTTAAACTTAATTAGTGAATCCTCCACATATTTTTCTTGACTTAATTTTATTGTATCCTTAGTGTATTTGAAGTGTATTCCAAGCAATCTTTCAGGTCTTCCAAAATCTTTCAAGTGAAATTTTGTCATCAGCAACTCTTGTATTTGTTTCATTTTCTTTGGGCAAGAATATGTTATCAGTAGATCGTCGACCCATATTGATATTATGATCTTGGCTCCTCCTTTTCCTAGTATGTATACACATGGATCAGCTTTTGATGGTATAAAATCGAGATTTTTCAATTCTGAGTCAAGTTTTATATACCATTGTCTCCCCGATTGTTTTAAGCCATAAAGTGATCGTTGAAGTTTACATACTTTTTCGCCTTTTATATTTTTTATATCTTCCAGCATTTGTTTTGCTTTATTGTAGACACTCAGGTCGTCTTGTTGACTTTCGTCAATTAAAATTTCCGTCACATATTCTTCTACATTTTCAGGTAAAGTCATGGTTATATGTTCGTCGATATCTCCATTTAAGTAGGCTGTTGTGACGTCCATTTGTTTTAATTGTAGGTTCTGTTCAACTGCTAAACCAACGACAGTTCTGATAGAGCTTAGCTTTGCAACGGGTGCAAAGGTTTCGTTGTAATCAATTCCGGGTCTTTGTGAGAAACCTCGGGCAACGAGTCTCGCTTTCTTTATTTCTTCATTGTTCAGACCAATCTTCTTTTTTAAAATCAATTTGCAATCTATTGGTTTTGCATTACCTTCTCTCTTAATAACTTTCCAGGTTTAATTTTTGATATGCGCTTTCATTTCAGCTTTTATAGCGTCATGCCAGTCTTCTCCTTTGTTAATTTCCTCTGATGAATTTGAGTAAGCGTTTTCTGATATAGTCATACTCTCCTCCATGTCGTCCTGTAAACAGTAGTCTTTAGTCCAAGCTGGCTTATTTCTGACTCTTTGTGGTCTTTGTCTGCTTGAGCTCGGTATTGCAGGTGAATTTTGACTTTCTTCACTCTCGGCCCACTCATCCTCAGCTGACGAGATATTACCGTTAGTATGTTCTTCTTCTAGGTTATCGACAGGTGGGGATGAAGAGCTTGTTTCAGGAGGACATTCATACAATGGCGCAATATGAGGAGTTGGAGTTTCTTGTGCAGGTAAGCTATGTTTGTTATTTATTCTCATTTCTATAATTCTTTTCCTTTCTGTTTCAGGTTTCTCGTTTTGAGAAATAATTTTCTTTTTCCTTTTTCGGGTAGTTTTTCTTATACCAGCAGGCTTCACTTGAGTGTCCCTTTTTGTCGCAGTTTTTGCAAAATAGGTTCTTGTGCATGTTTTTCCTTTTATTTTTAACATATAATGCTTCTGTTGGCTCAGAACTCGCACATTGGTTTCGTGCTTCGCTCTCTTCAATTATTTTAATTTTTAGTTCATGTGGATTTGGTAACTTATCTCGAGACTCAATAGCTATTCTGAAATTTTCATAGCTCGGAGGTAGGCTGTATAGCATCATAATGCTCAATAATTCTGAATTTATGTCTACATCCATTTCCTCCAATTTATCCACAACATCCATAAAGCAATTTAAATGATCTCTGACATCATCCGTCGGATTCATTCGTTTTAGGACTAATTGTTTAAGCAATGTTGCTTTTCGAGCAGGGCCGGTGCTTTTGTAAATGGATTTTAATTTTTCCCATACCTCTTTTGAAGAAGTGCATCCTTTTATCTGTTTCAGTTCGGATGGCGAAATCAGCAAAAGTAGTTCTGCTCGGGCTTGTAAGTCCTTCTCGCGAATTGTTTATTTTCGACTTCGCTTGAATTGTCCGATAACGTTATTTCGCCGCTCACATATTCCCATAAGTCGTTTTTTATTAAGACTGCTTGGGCATGGAGACACCATGTATCATAGTTTTTCTTTGACAGCGCCTCAATACGGTATTGTGAAGACATTTTCGTTTTATTATTATACGATCTTCACATTTTTTCGCTTGAAACACGTAATCACCAAAACCACGCTCTGCTACCAATTGTTGGGCTCTTGTCATGTACTTACTTCCGTAAAACGTTTATTATATCGTTGCATTTAAAAATCATATCTTTTCCTACGTAATTACCGATCTAAAAAGCCCAACAAAACGAAGTTCGAATTTCGCGCTTCGTAGTATAGGGCAAGGTTTTGCACAAAAAAATACAACTGGCTACTGTCATGGTTCATATAATATTATAATACTACAATACTATATATATTATATATATTATAATATTACAATACTCTTTGCTGTCATGTCAAGTCACTACTTTTTACAGTCTGTGTCCAGATCCATCCCAAAAAAAATGGTCGCCTTTGGTTGATTGCTGGCTGTCACTCAATCTCAATACATACAATATAACAACTGGCTGAATTGAAAAAAGGAAGTGTTGCATTGAACTTTTCGATCTAATCATATAGTTATTAATTAATTGACGATGGCAGAAGATTTGCGAAATTATAATTTACAACTGCAGCAGGTATGTGTGATATGATGTCTCGCGTATATTAAAAACAGGCGCCAGCCGTTGAAATTTTGTAGTGCTTGTTTATTGAAGCTATGAAGCTAACCATCATCGTACATGTTTCAGGTCGAAGCTGCTTTGCTAACCGACCCACAGAATGAAGAGCTCCTGAAGTTGAAGGGCGACTTGGAAGAAGTAATTGAGTTGACTCGAGATCTTATAAAAACACAGGAAGGTGAATCTAAAGCTGCAAATATTCATGGTTCTAGTAATGATGATGATGTTACAGCGTCGCTGTTGGCGGCCGAGGAGGAGACGGAACACCATGCTACGTCGCAGTTGCAGGTTGGAGATAAGTGCCTAGCCAAATGGAAGTCAGATGGCATGTGAGTCTTTTTACCAGTTTTGAATCATAATACATTAAAGGCAAAGTACTGACATTAGATTTTTTAGAGAGAAAACCTTATTTCTCGAGCTTTTAACCCAAGGGATGCCTGTACTATGTGTTGGAGAAAACTTGAGTCCTTAACCCCTTGTATGGAAGAAGTGAAAAAAATGTGCATTCTAGTCTCACTTGTTTCATATCTAAAGCCAATTTCACAGATTAAAATAAAAATACAAAAAGAATTCCTTAAATTTGGCACAGATCTGTTTCTAAGCATAGGAGGGGTTGAGTTTACATTTTGCGGCTCATATTCACAATCCCAATACTCAACTCATAAAAACAGGTCCTGTTGCTCAATATTTTACATGCTAAGTGAGTCTTCAAATGGCCTTGGTATAATAAAACCACATGTGATTATTGGCTAAAGCTCCAAATGCACAGACAGCGGAAGCATGGTGGTGCGGTGGCGGTGATGGTTGTAATATTCTAACTTGTTATGAACAGTTCTACGGTACCATACTGCAAACACATTCATACAAGTTAGAATATCACAACTGCCACTGCACTGCCACACCTCCGCTGTCTGTATGTTTGCAGCTCAAAAGTGATTTGGGTTGAGCTCGAGTTACGTAACTTGAGTTAACTGGATGAAACACAGAGATTTTTCAAAGTTTTTACCAATTTATTCCCTCACATTCTGCTGTGTCATGACAAAACACTGTATCTAAAAAACACCTATTTTTCAGAAATCGCAAAAATCTTTTGCTTTCTTTAATTGGCTACAGAACAGTGAATATTGATCTGATTGCAATAAAATTTGGACAAATTACAGATAATGTGCTACTAGTAGTGTACAAAGAAAAATAATATTAAAATTTTTACTTTTTACATGATTTTTCAAGCAAAAACGTGTTATGTCGTAATGTGCTTTATGAATAATATATGAGAGTTGCTATAACAAAACACTAACGTGATACTTAATGACATTATACTCATATGAAAATGCTACTTTAAATTTCATTTAATTTAGTAATATACACCGTGAAATTTTAGTGGTTGTTTTCCCGAAATCTGTATAATCGATTTATAATTTCTATTTTGACTAGAGTCAAAAATCCAATTGTGAAAAACGAAAGTTGAAAATGACCGCAAACCAATAGTAACGCTTTGTTGGTACAAGTAGCGTACGATCGTACGATAGGCTAGGTACCAACGAAGCGTTACTATTGGTTTGCGGTCATTTTCGACTTTCGTTTTTCACAATTGGATTTTTGACTCTAGTCAAAATAGTAATTATAAATCGATTGTACAATCAAAACAAAATCACCTCGTTTCGGGAAAACAACCACTAAAATTTCACGGTGTATATATATCACAATTCAAAACTAACATTCTCATCTTAATATATTTCTTAGTCTTTAGAAAGGATGATTACCTTCAAGAAGTCCCGACCCGACTTACAATAAACAAGGACTTGGACTAATTTCTCGTGTGATTGTTGCGACAAAACACTGTAACTCTTGATACTATACTAAGAAAATGTGAGTTTGTTTTGGCAAAACACGGTATCTGGGGATAATACAGTGTTTAGTCTAATCAAGACCCTACATTTTAAGAGTTACAGTGTAAATTGCAATTACGTTTTTCAATGTTTTTGATAGAAAATCAAGTTACTCTAAGCATGCATATATAGATTAGGGTCCGAATAGTTAATTTGACGGTGTTAGCGCAAAACACTGTAACTCGAGTTACAGTGTTTTGTCATGACACGGCAGAATTTGCTCTAATAGTTTAAAAAAAATGGATTAGACAAACAAATGATATTTTTATGTTTCAATTCTTTAATTTTTTTATATTATTTATTTATAAAGTATTGGGAGAGTTATACTATTTAATTCGGCTTTCAAACTCGAGTTGGTGAGAATTCAACTCAAGTTGATTTGAGTTAAGCCCAACTCGAGTTAGTAACTTGAGTCGACCATCATTAAGATACACATACACACAGTTGGGTAGGCAACAAGCAGACAGACTGTATGAAACAGAGCTACCTCTATGGGTACTTTGTGATATCCAGGACTGGGGAATAAATTGTTTTTTATGACTTGAGACTTATGTTTGTCTTGAAATAGAGCACACTGAGTTCTGTAAAAGTGAATAGATTATGTAAATGAGTGCTTAAGGTCTCGAGTTCTCTCTGTAATTTTTATGAACTATTTAATAATAAACTTCTTATATTATTCAATTAATTGGTGATGTCACCATGATGAGGGCAGTAGTGGTCCTAAAAGCTCTCTTTCCCGGGACAAGCTATGATCTGTTAAAATAAACAGATAAAGACAGTTGTTATAAATTGCTCTTTCATTTTTTAGGTTCTATGATGCTGTCATTGAGGAAATAACTGTAGACCACTATAAAGTTAGATTTGATGGTTACACCACATCAGAAGTAGTCCAAATATATGATATAAAACCAGCCAGCTCTGGACTTAAAAGAAATTTAAGTACAGACGAAAGCAAGTAAGTATTAATAATATTTTTTTCTCTAACTACACTGTACTGTACAATTTAACTTTTTCAGAAGAACACTATTTGCAAAGTGTATTATTCAAAGTGGTGCACCCTGTTTTGTCATAATTTTGTAGGTAGCTAATTATTCTTTGTAGCATAATTTTCACAGGGTGTAATCATTTAGTGTGCACAGGTGATTATTCCATGACTATTACAGATGTCAACAAACTCTAAGTTGGTATCAAAAAAAGTATGTCATCTCATGAGTAAAATGACATCAATAACTTGTTAAAAATAAAACAAGAAATACCTATCCTAAATTTTGACATTAAATAACATAATACATACATTTAGTATGAGATGAGTAAAAAGGTTTTAGTACAAAATTTTGTAATGTAGGTATGCAATTGACATCCTTGTTGTCCTTACTTAAGTACTAAGAAATAAATTAAATAATATTGATTTTGTGCAATTAAAAGATAGTTTTATTGCTATGTTAAGTTAATAACCAGTGATTGGAATAAATAGGTAGTGCAATTTCGGGTGAATGACCTTAAACATTATACTTAATGTGGCTAAGACCCGGGAATACAGAATAGTTTCTTGACATGACATTAATTGAAGATAAATGGGAAAATAAATGATTTTGTCATCATAGGTAAATACATTGTTCATTTAACATTACATATTTCGTTTAACAGTTGTAAGTATTTACCATTTAATAAAACATAGTAATATGAAATGTGTACAGTACAATCAAACAAATACAAAATAAAACTTATCAAAAACGTAAAAATCTAAAACTATTAAATCTTTTCAAATGAAATCTCAGGGTTGTAAGCTATATCAATACAATACTAAGCTTACGCACCATAGTCTCGCGAAATAGCACTACCTATTCCGATCACTGTTAATAACGGTTTTCTTAAATATCAGTAAGCTTATAAAATAACCTTTTAAAATAAGGAAACTAAAACCTTTGTAGTAATTTCATGCCAACTTAGTTCCGTACAATCGATAATATGCCAAACAAAATTATGATAAACAGAATTATGTATAAAAATAATCAGTCTTAATATTAGTATACAAACTTTATTACAAACTAGGTAATTCATTTTCGGGATGTTTCAAATTAAAAAAAAAAAAATATCACGGGACAATTCACACCAAATTATGTTAAATAAGCTTTTAGCCGCATTTCCATTCGGCGAAAACCGATTATGCCAAGTCTGTTATCCTAAAACAGTTTCGGACAAAAAATGTTATGGCCAAATAGAACCCATTCCAAATAGTTACTATTATAAGTGAGGAATGAAGAAAATTATAAAAGGAATAAAACTTAAAATTGTAATAATTCCGTTAAAAGAACTACTGAAAATAATTCTACCTAGTACAAACTAAATTTTTATGTAACACTTTGAAATGACATATGTATCTAATTTTTGATATGTTTAATTTCAGACATGGCAAAGGTTATAACAGAGAATATTTGAAGAAAAAAAAGCAAAAGAAACAACAAAGGTTTAAGCAAATTGAAGAAGAAAGGGAAAGTGAAAAAAATAAATGGCTGTCATTTCATACGAAAGCATCAAAAAAGCCTGGAGTCCGTACAAAAAGTATTTTTGCATCACCTGACAATCTCACTGGCAGAGTGGGGATTGGCACCTGCGGGATATCTGGGCAACCCATGACTAACTACACACCAGGAGAAAAATGGAAGAAAGGAGGATAATATTTGTGCAGAATTTCTTTTCCAACAAGCTAATATACCTGTACCTATTTAAGTTAGTAATATTCTCATAAATAGTTCATTAAACAAGGCTTTTCCAATATATTTTTTTTATGGATCCAACATAAAAGCTCATTACAAACTTAATACATCAAACTTATTCTTGTATGTTGCAAATTTCTGCTGGATGTTGATGGGGTTCTGCTCCTAATGACATTATTCATTATGCGAGCTTCAACACTGAAATAGCAAGGCAGTTCTGGCATCATAAATCTTTGATTTGTCTTGTTTTATAAAATAAGACTTGAAATTGCGCATTTTAAAGTACCTACTGATTTGTACTTTCTATATTAGTTGAAAAAATTAGAAAAGGTAATAAGGGACAATTTATAAAAATCGTCCAAAGGGATGTTGATGCCCTAAACAACTAATTCGAAGACACGACTCCAAACGCTTTATTTTAGCCCTGAAAATCAGATTAATTTTCGATTAACTGCAAAATTAGATTTTTTGTTGCTTTAGAACAAATAAATAGTTCATTGAGTTAGCGAACAAGTGACGTCATAAGTTGCCATTCAAACTATGGGAGAATTGTGTTTTGACAACTCAAAAAGTACTTTAATTGATTGGTGGTGTCAACACAACATCCCTATTAGTCTTGATGGTTAGCATAGATGTGGTGTCCTTATAAACATATTCTTCAGCATCAAAGTCTTCCAGCGTTGGGGTGAGCCCGGCGGTGCACGGTAGAGAAGGGGTGAAAGCTCCTTTTATTCAGATTTTTGCTCATGCCTCGAATAAGTTTTATAATATGATTGATATCATTATAGTGGCTAAATGTAAAAAAAAACTAGCTAAGAGCGTATCGTACACGCCCAGGATAGGGTTCCGCAGCAGTAACTAAAAAATCCTTGAATATCTTATCAATTTTACTATTAGTTATACTGTCCGTAGTGTCCGTATTAAACAATATTTTTCTAAGGATTTGGTATCTTGTACGGAATTTCTCAAGTAAGTTTATAGGTCAGGCTGCTATTTTTTCTTAAACTACCTACTAATAATTCTCAAGCAAACTTAGCCGTAATAGTTTTCTTTGTACATTTGATATAGATTGTGAGATCATTTTATATTGATTAGTCGATACCCTCCTTAATATTTAATTACATATTTATTATTTGTTGTTGTACTGGCCACAGTAATATATCATCATCATCCCAGCCTATAGGTATACGTCCCACTGCAGGGCACAGGCCTCCTCTCAGAATGAGAGGGCTTGGGCCGTAGTTCTCATGCGGGTCCATTGCGGATTGAGAACTTCACATACACCATTGAATTTCTTCTCAAGTGTATGCAGGTTTCCTCATGATTTTTTCCTTCACCGTAAAGCTCATGATAAATTACTAATGTAATTTCGCACATAAATTCCGAAAAACTCAAGGGTGCGAGCCCGGACTCGAACCCACGACCCTCTGCTTGAGAGACCATAGGTCAAACCACTAGGCCACCACGGCTACAGTAGAGTGAGTGGGGGTAAGATGAAAAACAGTGTAAGATGAAAAACCACTCGTAGCGCCTGGTACTAAGAGTAGTTTTTCATCTTGCACTGCCTTTCATCTTATTTTCATCTTACCCCCACTCACCCTAACAGCGCGCGCAGACAGAGAGCGGTCTGGAGTTCCGTGTTCCGAGTTCCGAGTTCTGCGTTCTTTCGAATGTACTGAGTCCCTCCCGATAACGCACACAGCAGGCGGTCGGAACTCTCGAGCGGTCAAAACACAGAACTCTGAACGCGGAACTCGGAACTCCAGACCGCTCTCTGTCTGCGCGCGCTCTAATATATAATCAATGAAAATTTCAAGAGTCTAGTTTCTTGTATGACGCCCCCTTTATTTTTTAAGGTTCCGTAGCCAAATGGCAAAAAACGGAACCCTTATGGATTCGTCATGTCTGTCTGTCTGTCTGTCTGTCTGTCCGTATGTCACAGCCACTTTTTTCCGAAACTATATGAAACTATGCTGTTGAAACTTGGTAAGTAGATGTACTTATTCTGTGAACCACATTAAAATTTTCACACAAAAATAGAAAAAAAAACAATAAATTTTAGGGGTTTCCCCATTGAACTAAAATTCAAATTTTTTTTTCATCAAACCCATACGTGTGGGGTACCTACTATGGATAGGTCATCAAAAATGATATTGAGGTTTCTAATATATTTTTTTTCTAAACTGAATAGTTTGCGCGAGAGACACTTCCAAAGTGGTAAAATGTGTCTCCCCTCCCCCTGTAACTTCTAAAAAAAGAGAATGATAAAACTAAAAAAAAAAATATATGATGTGCATTACCATGTAAACTTCCACCGGAAATTGTTTTGAACGAGATCTAGTAAGTAGTTTTTTTTAATACGTCATAAATCGTAAATACCGCAATTTTTTATAGATAATGGTACGGAACCCTTTGTGCGCGAGTCCGACTCGCACTTGGCCGGTTTTATTTTTAGTATGTTGTTATAGCGGTAACATAAATACGTCATCTGAAAATTTGTGTTGAACAACTATCACGGTTCATGAGATACACCCTGGTGACAGACGGACGGACAGCGGAGTCTCAGTTTTAGGGTCCCGTCCCGTTTTACCCTTTGGGTACGGAACCCTAAAAATTTTAACGGTCGGAATGATACGTTCGGTCGGTGAATACCTACCGTCTTATCATATTGTAGGTTTTGTATGTGTTTGTGTTGTGTTGTATGTATGAGAAATTCGTCACATAGTCACAGAAACCGATGGCATGTAACAAAATACTACAAATGAAGTAACTAGGTGAGGTACCTACATACATAAGTACCTACTTAGGTAATTGATAATTTTACTATTGCCCCTTAAATCGTAAAACAAGATTGTCTGGTATTACGTCATAGTAATGTTATTATTTTAGGGTTCCGTACCACAAAAAGAAAAACCCCTAATGTGATAACTTAAAAAAAGTATATTTTCATACAAATGTCAATCAATCAATAAAACATCAATGTTATGTCGGTCCCTTACTAAATGCTCCTTTCATCCAATCAACAAAGGTTGACTGGTAGAGATCCCTTAAAGGGATAAGTTTGCCTTTGTACTTGCTTTTTAACAGTTGTCAATAAAAAATATTTTCCTTATTTTTGTACAATAAAGAGTTTACATACATACATAAAAACCGTGGGATGGAAACCAAAACGTATAGGGTAGGTATGTAGGTACTTTTCATTAACATGGAATTATGAAATTTGCCAAGCTGTAGACAAGGTCCAACACCACAATAAGCAGAAAAGTCCCAAATTCACCGAACCATTATTTTTATGTAGGTACCTAGTTATTTATTATATTTATTTTTTATTAATAGGTACTGACATATGTAGCTGTTGCTCGCCACTCGTCTGTAAAAAATTAGTTTACTATCGCTATTCCGTGGGAACTATGCAATTTTCCGGCATAAAAGCAATGCAGTCTTCGCAGGGTCTCGAACTATCTCCATACCAATTTTCATGGAAATCGGTTCAAGAGGTAACAGACAGACAGTAACTTTTACATTTTTATGTAAGGGAATAAGGATTGAGTATTGCAAACTTTCATCATCATCTTCATCATTTCAGCCGAAAGACGTCCGCTGCTGAACATAGGCCTCCCCTAAGGCTCGCCAAACAGATCGGTCCCGTGCCATCCGCATTCAACGCGATCCCGCAACCTTGATAAGGTCGTCGTTCCATCTTGTTGGAAGCCTACCCACACTGCGTCTTCTGGTCCGTAGACGCCACTTGAGAACCTTTTTGCCCCACGGCCATCAGTTCTGCGAGCGATGCAATGTGCCCTGCCCACTGCCACTTGAGTCTGACTGACGATTCTTCGAGCTATGTCGGTGACTTTAGTTCTTGCGCGGATTTCATCATTTCTAATGCGATCCCGTAGAGCACACTTTGCTTGCTTTTAAATATGTACTGAATCCTTGGTGCTCCAGTCTGGCTCGCACTTGACCGGTTTTTTTTATAAATAATGGCACAAAAAGTGGTAAATAAGACCTCGCCAAATGATCGCGACACCCAGAATCGCTCTCTGTGTAGGTATGTGTTCGTAGATATGAATGCAGTCGTATTAAAGAATCCCCCGTATTTAGGTACAAGCCTAACCCCTCGACCAGTATTTTCTATGTTCATTACGTGTCACTTTCTCGGCGGCTACAAGTAGGTAATGAATAGAGGGCCGTAACGGCTAGCCATTTAAAAAACGCCGTTTTTAAAAATGTACTATTTAAACGGATTCTATTAGGTACTCATACTTGAAGCTTTGTTATGCTTTGTAACTAATACCTTTTAATTCTATGCCTTACTAATACCTTTTAACCTAATCTATCTCTCAAAGGGCTGGCAACGCACCTGTGACATCCGTAGTGTTGCGGGTGTCCATGGGCGGCGGTGATTGCTTCCCATCAGGTTACCCGCATGCTCGTTTTCCCCCTTCCATATAAAAAAGTCAGCTTTGGGTACAGTCGTCTTCATACGTTACCTACTTGACGAACCATTTTTGAACTTTAAAGGTAGACACAATGATATACCTATGTAAGTACCTATGTAAAGAAAGAGGGACCAATATACGAATGGCCAGTAAAGAGTGTTAGCGACTGTTCAAAGCTATGATTGAAGAGGAAACAGAGAACCGAGTTCTGAAACAAAAAGTTATATTTTTTTTTACCCGAGCCCGGCAACTTTTCATCAGAGGTTTTTATTAGATGAAATTATCCGGCCACGCCGCAGTTAGTGGCATCTGCCTGAAAAAATAAAGAAAACTGATTCAGGGTAATGACGTAATCATCATAAAGAGTTAATAATTGAAAATCTGGGTAACTAATAGGTGGATTAGAGTTAGTTGCTAATTTAGGAGGGCGATGAGGGGGTCCGCCTGGACGTCCACATCACAAGCAAGGGGTGGGGTGCCCATTTTAGGTCGTTAACGTCTAACGTGAGTAAACAAAGTAGATTCCATAACACTTTTATATATATTAAGTACTAGCTGTTGCCCGCGAAGAATAGGGGCATAAAAATAGCCTACGACCTATTTATTGAATCAGGCGTTACTTTGCGGAGGTCCATATAAATGAACTGAAACAATTACTTTGCTCACCCGCGACCTTACGATAGTTACGTCTATGCAAGAAATGTGTGTTCATGCAGTTCCTCCACCTCCACACTGTGCGAACTGTAACCTTACAGACGTCAATCTGTAATGTTCCACCTTATGTGAACATAGTTTAACTTATTTTTTTATATCAAATTAAATTATTTCATACTCAAAGTAGACTATTGAATTATTAATTTATTAAAAATAAGCTTTTCATTACTAAAGTATCCGAATGCGAAAGTATTCGAACGACAAGTCAATAATTTACGATACACGTGCGGCCTTCGAGCTGAAGAAAGGGTAGCCAACGTAAACCTTGAAGTTACGCATGTCAGCGCGAGTATCAAAGGAAGGGTGACCAGCATCTCGTATAAATACCGAAAGGTTGGGCGATTTTGGCCTTGTAAGATAACAATGGCCACTGAGAATATTGAGATTACCTTGTTCCAGGTTTTACTACTGCACTGAAATTATGGTACGTTGCCACATGGCTGGTTTTAGCTGACCAATCACGTTCTATGTTTTCATTAGAATCCATCTATATTTGATTTTTAGAAAGGCCAAAGTTATTCCCCATTAGATCGGAATACTCTGACTTTATGGTATAGTTAAATATGAAAATTAAAAATAACTTATTTTACAAAATAAGATTATTTCATACACAAATAGGGCAAATTAACTATTAATTGTGTCAATAACGAACTTATCATATCCATTTCGACTCTTTCATTGTGAGAGGAGACCTGTGTAAGGCGTGTATGGGGTTCATTCTGAGAAGAGGCCTGTGTCCTGATGATGATGATGATAAAACATTTTATTACTAAGAAAATTAAAATTAGATCACTGGCAACACTTACTGACTCCGACAAGAATATAATTTACGATACACGTGCTGAAGGGAATGTAACCAATGTAACCAATGTAACCAATGTAGCCAATGTAAACTTGGAAGCTAGAGTAGCCAGCGTAACTTTTGACGCCAACGAAGCTAGGATTTTAGTATAAAAGGGGAACGAGACGTGGGAAGAGGATCACTTTATTTTGCTACGAGTTCGGGAAAGGTTCTCTCTGAATTATTAGGTATTAATTGGTGTCGTAATTGTGTTGTGGGGTTTAAATATTTCTTGTGTTAATTATAAGGGGTATTTCTGTGTGAATTTCGGCTTTGTATATTTTATCATCAGAAATACCTGTGATTCGATATTCATTGCCAGAAATTTGTATATTTGTTTAGTTAATATATAAATTGGGGTTTAATGGGATTTTGTGGGTTTAATATAAAATTTTGTTTAAACTGTGTTAGTGTATGAGAACCTATTCGAGCATCAGCTGAAGTAATAGCTGGACTCTGAGAAGAGATAGACGGTCAACCTGACGGTGCTAACTGTAGTTTAGCTGTTCTCGGAGGCGTTTAAAGGTAGAATACCATCTATTGGAGAAGGATGGGGGTCTGTATTATAACTCAAGAGTCGGACCTAATTTCTCCCTGGGTGTTGAAGGGTTTGGGGCGCCACAACCGGTGTTTCAAGCTCATCAATGTCTAGTCCGCTTATCTATTTATATATATATTACACTCTGGTATTCATCTAACCCAATCCCCTCAGATGGATACCAGAAGCACACAGGTATAGAGGATAGAAGCTGAGTTAACCTGCTCAAACGTAGGCATTAGTTTAGGATAGGCCCTCTCTTATCAGTTGGAGAGGGACCCCGCGGTAATTGTAAATGTGGAATCCGGATTCCTAGCTTGCTAATTTCGTGTAGAATAGATGGATAGTTTAGTTGCTAGGAAAGGATTATAGGGAGTAGGTATAGTCGCCATTAACTAATATCATCGTTCTGCATTATACTATTTGATGTTGGAGGGCATTGTTATGCTATCTGACTTATTTAATATCATTACCATTAACTATTACAAGTTCTTCATTAAGCTATTTTATGTTGTGGGAAAGGGTTACATTTGTTGACCCAATTATCGAAGCTGAGATCTTATTGACTGACTTTTGACTTAGACTTTCTTGTACTTACCGACGGATGGAAGATTTCAGGGTTTGCTTTCATCCATATGTCCTACATTACAAACGCTGGTAGCTGCTATTGAGTGAGTCAAAATAAAACTCAACAAACTCACTATGAATATTTATTTGCTGAAAAGTAGAATCTCCTTTGAAGCCGGCGGTCGTCCCTGGTGAAATAACCTTGGATTGCCTGGTCCTGTGATGGCTAGTTATACTTACTACATCTAAAATGGTAAAAGTCTTACCAAACATTTACATTTACAAACCGTCATTCTGACTATAACTGAGGCAGATGCAAGTTAGTGGCTTACTGGTACCATAGGATCTGGTAGCTACTCAATAGTCATTATGATAAACCATCGAGATTACGCTTACTACCAAAGTTCAGCTAGCTATTGCAGAAGCAATGTGATCACAGGTTGGATCCAAGAACGGCCATAGGCTGTAACTGATTTCCCTTTGAATTGTCCTCTCATTTACTTAATGTAATGCATTTATTACCTAGACAAGGAAAAGGTATATGCTTCTTCAAAGCCAGTGGGGGGAGCCCTACCCAAGTCTGGAGTCGCGGGGCTACCTTTTGGGGCGGTGGAGGAGCCTCAGAACTCTGCCACATAATATAATACCTTTTCCATACAAATATATCATAGACTATGGACAGACGACTCTTATGAAACTGTAGGCAATTTATCATCTCCATTTATTCATCATTAACATATCTTCATTATAAACTTTAATTATATAACTATAGGCAACCGTCATCCTCAGTTATTCATCACTAACATATCTTTATTATAAACTTAAATTATATGACTATAGGAAATTATATTATAAACTTAAAATTAGATGACAATGAACTCTTTTCCCATATCATACTAAAAGTTCCAAAGGGTTATTTGACGGACACAACGTGGGTTCCTTATCTTAGACCGCTAACGATCACTTGGCCAATTTTGTGACGTAAACAAGGTAAATCAGCTTAAGTTAGGCGCTAGGTATTTTGAGGACCCATATATATAGGCATACATAAGTACTATAAGTAGATAGGTTTCATACAAGGGTAGGTATACATAAGCGTATACATAAGTTTTAAATACGTAGGTAAAGGTAGGATGTTTAGTTAGGGTAGAAAGATTAAAAAAAAGAAGGAGAGGGGGGGTGTTACAATAGGAGCCGACGTGACCAGGATGTATGTTTTCAATAATTATTACTATTTGGTTATTTCATTTTAGTATGCTAATATAGGTATCTTTATTTTTCCACTATTGTTTTATTGAGCCCTCAAATAAACATAGCTTCTTTGATACTTTATGTGATTAGAGTCAAATTCATTCATATTGCTTGTAAGAATAGTATAAAGTTGATTTTGCCTTGTTTACAATTGTTGCGGTGAGGTGGAAGTATATACGAGAGATGAGTTCAAAGTCATTATATTATTCTAAAGCAGTAGTTTGAAATCTTCGCTTATCAGTGCGCCATCCTTTATACATGTGTTTCTGAAAAATAAAATAAGAAAAGAGTTAGTTTAGCAATTATAGACTATAGGTAAAGACAGTGATTGACTAAAAGGTGAAGTGGGAATAAAAACAATATTATATTAAATACAGAGATTTTTTGAGTTATTAAATTAAAGATGAATAAAGTGGGTCCTGTTGCGAGAGTTTGGTCTAATCAATTTAGCAGATCTAGGAAGTTATTCAATGTTAGACAGACAGAGGGGGCACAAAGTAGCAAAATAAATGCCTTAATAAAGTGAAGAGAGAGTTCCTCAACTCTAAAAATTAACACATCAGTGTCCAATACTTGGTTTTGGTTAATTAAATAGAATTCTCCCTTGGAAATAGTTAATTCCAACCATAGCAACAGGCTGGTGAGATGATGATGATGATGATTGGAAATAGAGCATAGAATATTCTGATTGACACAATAGAGTAATTATTGTTCAGCAGTGGACGTTTTTCGGCTGAGATGATGATGATGATGTATATAAGAAAGGGGGCAAACAAGCATGTGGTCGCCTGATGGGGGGGGCAATAGCCGCCACCTATGAGCACCGGCAACACTTAGGGTGTTGCAGGTGCGTTGCCGACCTTTTAGAAAAATAGGTAGGCTTATTTTAGCTCATGTCGTCATAGGTTTTGTTAGGTAGGCAATGCAGTTCTTCTCATTTTCATGTTATACAACTGTTGCCTGCGACTCTGCCTGTAAGGAATTCGTTTATCGCTGGTTAGTGGAAGTTTGTGCCCTTCCCCGGGCCACATGACTCATAAGCTGTCTGTGTATGCCAGGTTTCATCCAGATCGGTTTAGCCAGTTTAGCGTGAGGGGGTAGCGGACAGGCGGACAGATAGACAGACGGACACACTTCCATTTATGTTATTGATATTATTTTGTTAATTTAATTAAATTACATTTTACAACAGAACAGTTAGACCAGAGCGCTGCGAAATTTGGATACATTATGGTACATACACAGTATGGTTATTTAGGTAAAATAGAGTATAAAGTAATAATATAGAGTAGGATAGGTTGTTAAGCCACTTCTTACCTTAGTGAGACAATGTTCAGCTATATTCAAAACATCAGCGCGGGATAGTGTGTAAACCGCAGGATAAAATCAGGATATGGAATGGCCCCAGGTTATCTGTAATTAATGTTAGTATGGTTATTGCAACACTGGATTAATTTCATTAATTAATAAGTAAATACCACGTCCCAAACATACATTTATCTAAATCTCATTTGAATATAGCAACCAGAAATTACCCTATCAATACAATACAATACAAATATTCTTTATTGATCGCCAAAAGCAGTACAGTGACATTATAGACATGGGGATTCGGGTAGACAATGGACAATCATATCGGTAAAAATACTTCTACTCTTATCTATTTACTGATTAGAATAATTGTTCATCAAATTGAGGTATGTTAGCTAATTTTGTGGTTATTAAAATTATTGGAACAATGGCACAGAAGAGATTAGGCTATGGGCTTTATTAACAATAAAATAACAGCTAATACAGGTTGGCAGGATGATAAGCGATAATGATGAAATCTTAGGTAGAATCAGGGTATAGCAGTACAGAGGACTGGTAATATTATGTCATACGAAACAGACTACATACTAAGAAAATTAGTAGTTAATTAATATTTGGTCATTGTTAACTTCATAACTTACGTACTACACAAAACTAGTCCAAACTTGGTTAGACACATGATTTAATCAGAACTCTTTCGACTCACCAGGGTATAAACATAACGTTGTAATGTGTTAATATTACGTTAAGGCAATTGCAATACTATCATTAATTAGTAGGGGAGAGTTACTTTTGATGAATTCACTTTGTATGCGATAGTAAAACATTTCTTCACCCGTTAATAATCCTATTAAATCGCATTTCAAACCAGTTCGGAACGGTAGCGTTTTCGTGGCGGAGTCAAACAGCTGTCTATTTATACTTACGTTGTTAATCGGATGATGTTATGCATGAGATTGTACTAAACAGACAGCATTGTGCAGTAAAAATAAACAAAAATAGGTACTTACTTGGATAACGTGTTAATAAGCATCTTTGACGTCACAGCTTTTACGAAGTAAACGTTGTCGATTGAGAGTCGGTGTTGAGACTTTAACGGTTTCTTGAGAAAATAGTTTGAATCTTTGGTACACTTTGCACTTAAATTATTATTATAACTTAAGTAAAAATAAATAATTTAACACAAGACCTAGGAAATACGGTGGCGTCATAAACAGGTTCTATTTTTAACTGACGAGTGTTGCCAGAGCAATAAAATTCAGTTCTTATAAAGTTAGCTACACACTGTCAAACAAACAGCCGCGATGTTATGTAGGAGGTTTATCCAATATCGAAGTATTATAAAATCTCGCTGTATGATAATAAATAAATGGTAGGGGGTTTGAAAAAAATAATGGGAAGAGATGTAAAGGTCTAGGAACGGCGTTGTTACTTAAAATCATAGTAAAGGGTCAAATGGATTAATGCTTTGTTTTGCTTAAGTAGGGCAGTTGACTTTACCTGATAAAAAAAAATATAAATATAAGGGGGCAAATGTCCTGCGTAACTAAGAAATAGTTCGGTGCGCGCATACCCTTATAGATTAATAGTTTTTTGAAAGTAGATTATAGTAGATAAAGGTAGTGTTGCCAACCGTGCAAGACAGGCCTTTACCGTCTTATAATTACCTTGGCCGAAAACAAAATTATACGACGAATTATTACGACTTTAGGCCGTCGTTAAATTAAATCAGTCATTCGTATTACAATAAATAAAATTTATAAAGTTGTCGTAAAAATAATGATGTAATATGCGAAAGTGTGTGTGACGTTTTGTTAGGCGGGAAAGCATTTCCAGTAGCATCAAACTGTCAAAACAACGAATTTGATTCTGACAGTTCGTGTCAAAGCAATAGGACGGTGGATTGTTTGTTGATGAAGTATTTGTATTTAGTTGAAAAGTTTAGTGATTTTGAAACGAATGTGCTTACGTAAAGTTAAAAGTGTGATTGGCGATCAAAGTTATAAATAGATTTGTGCCGCAAATAGTCCAGATTGCTCAGTGGAAACTTTAAAATTGACGATTGAGTTTGATCAAGCAAAGTACTATAAGTGAAACCAAATCTCATTGACGAGTATGTGTTTGAATTAATACATAATGAGCCTAGGACCTTGGTTCGATTCCCAGCATTGGTCTTTTTCTGTCCATCTATGGTTCGGTTTGTGTTTAGTATGAAATATAAAAAGGTGCGCATCATTTCTCGATTGCGAATATGTGTAACACTTATAATTCCATTGGTGGCGGTTCGAAATTCTAAAATGAATGGTTCGTAGTTTAAGCTATACGTCTGGTTAAAATTAGCTTCAATTTATTATGCGACGTAGGACTTGTGGCGTAAATAAGACTGATAAATCGATGATCTATGAATGTCGCTCGTTATTTCAGTTGCGAAATAATAAAATAATTGACAGTAAGTAACAAGCTTACTAGGTACATGGGGTGTAATTTGAATTCATTAATTTGTTATGTATAATGGGATGCCACTTTAAAATTGACAGTTGGTTGTTTATATTTTGATCCCTAATGTGTGTATGTATGTATGTAAAACTCTTTATTGTGCGCAGAAGCATGGAATTAACAGTTGACGAGAGAGACAGAGGAAAAAGGGCAGACTTATACCTAATGTCATATGGAGCTTTAGAGAAATAGTTAATGTTTAAAGTAGGCTAGAATTGGAAACTTACTCATGCTCATATTTGATTAAAGTTTTATGATAGGAATGTTATTTGAATGAAAATAGAATGACAATTTATAGAAATAAGAAATTAACACGGGGTTTTGCTGTCTGGTTTCTTGTTGGGCATGCTTGCTTTGTCCAACCAACATGTGTGTGTGTATTTTAAATCTCTCAATTTATTAAGCAATAAACTAACACAGTGGGTAAAATATGAGTTGTAGTAATTATACATAAAAATTAAACGGGGCTGCGTAGGTGAGAGTAATGAGGCACGGATATATTACATAATATTCTGATAAAATTTAGTTTTCCTTTAGGCAGCTCTTGTGGATTTGTGGTTGACATCGGAAGTACATGTGCGAGAGACAGTGTTGTTCAACATCAAAGCTGTTAGATAGTTTAAATGATATTTAGTCAACTATATGGAGTATGGAGAGGTTAGGAATATAAAAGTTTGCGAGGTTATATTCTGTTTTTAAGAAGCTGTTTTCTATGTGTTCTGAACTCGAGTATGTATGTATGGTTGCCTTGGTATCTGGGGGGGGCACGGTAGTACAACCACCAAGCCGAGTAAAACATTTAATAATTAAGTGAGTATTCATAGGAATAGGAAACACAATCATTATAGTGACGTTGAGTAGTTTACACTTGCGGTATAATTTTACCTAAGTAAGGCTTGGTATAATATGAGAGGCGCTAAAGATAATAGTTACCTTATTCAGTTAAATTTTAACAAGCTTACTTATTGCCTTATTTTCAGTTGTATGTACGAGTACTTACGAGGTGCTTACTGTATTTAATACTTTCCCATTGTATGTTCATGTGGGGCTTATTATTCAATAAAAATTAATATTATTATTATTATAAGATGGTTAGGGTAGAATTGGGAATAGTCACTTCAGGAAGTTCCATGTACTTGGATAGAAATTATGGTTAAGAAAAGTGAGTGGAGCCAGTAAGGTGGCCTAAATGGTTCACCTTCATTAGGCCTAAATTCATAAAAACTAATTTCACTAGGCATACCAACATTTGATATAATTTTCATCAGCCCTAGTGTCATGACAGCCACATTGTGTGTCCTAATTTAATATTATATCTAAAATTATATATCCTGATGTTTTATATACTAAACAAATGCTCTAATATTATTAAAACTACTAATATTATTCCTAATTGCTAATAGACTCATAGACAATAAATACATAAAAAACAAATACTCAGTTAGGTAAATTATACTCACATGGGTTAGGCAAGAGTTGTGAAAAGGTGCGACGTGCCTTATCTACGCGAAATAGGAGCTCCGCACAGCGATAGTAAGTGCGGATGTTTATAGTGTAATTATATTTGGTGTTCAAGGGTACTGGATAAGTGAAAATAGGGCTATTAAAAAGAAAAAAAGAAATTAAAGAAGTAGGTTTAACGTAGATTCCGGATGCTAGAGTTGGGGTTAATGAATGGTTACAAAAGTTTATATTTTGGTTTTATATTTTTTTTTTATGTTAAGGCTAGTGAACGTGGTGTGGTGAAAGTAAGATTAATGTTTTCATGCTACAATAGGAGAACCGACTTAAATGTATTCTCAGGTGATACAATTTGCGAAATTTAGTAGGAAAGGCTTGATGTTAGTAATAGTTGTTATAGAAATAGTGATATTTAACTTTAGTCATTTTATTCTTGGGTGCAACAATTTAAAATTGACTAGAAATTATGAAAATAAGAAGTAATTATTATTGAATATAAAAAAAATATATATATATAATGGAACATGTGCTTTGCTGAGGGAATTGTAATATTCATATTGTTTCTAAAATAATAATAATAATAATAATAATAAAAAAATATATATTTATAATTAAAGAAAAAAAAATGTTTCAAAATAGAATACAAATATTATTCCAATGTCAGGGTGGTATGTAAGGAATGTAAGAGGATGTATGGTTATGGTTATGGATTATGGGGTAGACGATTAATAATTAGAGTATGAATGATGATGAATGTAAGAGTGGGTGTGTGAAAGAGATGAATGAACAAGTTGAGTGCCTTGTGTGAATGTGGCCTTGATGTTGAAATTTTATTTAACTTATTAATATTTGGACTGGAACATACACTCCACAAAGAAAGAACATGGGTGTAGGAGTTAGGAGTAAGCCATAGAAAAAAAAAATATGGCATCATGCAGTTAAGCGCCACCTATGAAACTTTCTCACTTCAACACAACATAAGACTAAAACGTACACGTGACAATTTCGAAGCGTGATATTGTATTATCTCTATAAATAATGGAAATATAACTCACACCATTGTAATGAGTCATATCATTGCTCAATAGCACTTGAATTAATTGATATACGCCAGTATATTTTTACGGAAGGTAACAGTGCCTACGTAGAAGATGGAATTAATCAAATTCCTATTGAAAAATTTATCGGATATAATCCGAATTAATAGACAAAACATTACTTTGATATCACAATAAATCAAAAACTGGGAGTAAGGTGAAAGAGGGTCAGGGACTAGAGTACATTGCTAAAATTGATCTCTTTGAACGTCGGTGTGGAGCTTTGTTTTACGGGGGGCACATTTGTGAATGATTATGATTGTTATAGGCAGATGCAAGATCTGGTCACAAACTTTTGTGTATGAGCCTAGAAGGTCTCATTTCCCTTGCTACGACAATAGTTCCTCGTGAAATCTTTTCATCATTATTCTGGTCATCGAGATCTAGTCGTTGGTCCTTAAGTAACTTTATTCGTGGTTGAATGTATACGAATTAAATACAATATGACGTTACGTTGTTGTTGCAACATGCACCAAGCTAGGAGTGATGTTTCAGGGGGGGAAGGTTGAATTACGCTGCTGGGATTGGCTGTCAAAGCAATGGTTATGGGCGTCGACGTCTGGCATTGTCTTTAGAAGGGACACATAGGTGACCGACTTCAGTCGACAGAGGCAGATGCAAGATTGTGTCCGTCACGAAAATGTGTGGTACCAGTATGGGCGGGGTGGAACTAGCACACCCACCTTCCCTGTTGAGATAAGAGTCATTCGTGTAGCCCTTTGAACGTCATACTGGCATGTGAGACTTGACCATTTGCTCCTTGAGTGATGTCACTCTTACGTTTGGTTTAAAAACACACCTCACACAAGTTTTGCCTGAAGAAAGAAGGAGAGGCAATCATAGAAGGGAAAAATGTTAATAAGTTTAAGGATAGATGATGTTTTAATTTAATTTCAAATTCTACTTCAGCTAAATACATGTCCGCTTTCATAGAATTTGGGGGGCAAATTGTAACCTTACAGACGTCAATCTGTAATGTTCCACCTTATGTGAACATAGTTTAACTTATTTTTTTATATCAAATTAAATTATTTCATACTCAAAGTAGACTATTGAATTATTAATTTATTAAAAATAAGCTTTTCATTACTAAAGTATCCGAATGCGAAAGTATTCGAACGACAAGTCAATAATTTACGATACACGTGCGGCCTTCGAGCTGAAGAAAGGGTAGCCAACGTAAACCTTGAAGTTACGCATGTCAGCGCGAGTATCAAAGGAAGGGTGACCAGCATCTCGTATAAATACCGAAAGGTTGGGCGATTTTGGCCTTGTAAGATAACAATGGCCACTGAGAATATTGAGATTACCTTGTTCCAGGTTTTACTACTGCACTGAAATTATGGTACGTTGCCACATGGCTGGTTTTAGCTGACCAATCACGTTCTATGTTTTCATTAGAATCCATCTATATTTGATTTTTAGAAAGGCCAAAGTTATTCCCCATTAGATCGGAATACTCTGACTTTATGGTATAGTTAAATATGAAAATTAAAAATAACTTATTTTACAAAATAAGATTATTTCATACACAAATAGGGCAAATTAACTATTAATTGTGTCAATAACGAACTTATCATATCCATTTCGACTCTTTCATTGTGAGAGGAGACCTGTGTAAGGCGTGTATGGGGTTCATTCTGAGAAGAGGCCTGTGTCCTGATGATGATGATGATAAAACATTTTATTACTAAGAAAATTAAAATTAGATCACTGGCAACACTTACTGACTCCGACAAGAATATAATTTACGATACACGTGCTGAAGGGAATGTAACCAATGTAACCAATGTAACCAATGTAGCCAATGTAAACTTGGAAGCTAGAGTAGCCAGCGTAACTTTTGACGCCAACGAAGCTAGGATTTTAGTATAAAAGGGGAACGAGACGTGGGAAGAGGATCACTTTATTTTGCTACGAGTTCGGGAAAGGTTCTCTCTGAATTATTAGGTATTAATTGGTGTCGTAATTGTGTTGTGGGGTTTAAATATTTCTTGTGTTAATTATAAGGGGTATTTCTGTGTGAATTTCGGCTTTGTATATTTTATCATCAGAAATACCTGTGATTCGATATTCATTGCCAGAAATTTGTATATTTGTTTAGTTAATATATAAATTGGGGTTTAATGGGATTTTGTGGGTTTAATATAAAATTTTGTTTAAACTGTGTTAGTGTATGAGAACCTATTCGAGCATCAGCTGAAGTAATAGCTGGACTCTGAGAAGAGATAGACGGTCAACCTGACGGTGCTAACTGTAGTTTAGCTGTTCTCGGAGGCGTTTAAAGGTAGAATACCATCTATTGGAGAAGGATGGGGGTCTGTATTATAACTCAAGAGTCGGACCTAATTTCTCCCTGGGTGTTGAAGGGTTTGGGGCGCCACAACCGGTGTTTCAAGCTCATCAATGTCTAGTCCGCTTATCTATTTATATATATATTACACTCTGGTATTCATCTAACCCAATCCCCTCAGATGGATACCAGAAGCACACAGGTATAGAGGATAGAAGCTGAGTTAACCTGCTCAAACGTAGGCATTAGTTTAGGATAGGCCCTCTCTTATCAGTTGGAGAGGGACCCCGCGGTAATTGTAAATGTGGAATCCGGATTCCTAGCTTGCTAATTTCGTGTAGAATAGATGGATAGTTTAGTTGCTAGGAAAGGATTATAGGGAGTAGGTATAGTCGCCATTAACTAATATCATCGTTCTGCATTATACTATTTGATGTTGGAGGGCATTGTTATGCTATCTGACTTATTTAATATCATTACCATTAACTATTACAAGTTCTTCATTAAGCTATTTTATGTTGTGGGAAAGGGTTACATTTGTTGACCCAATTATCGAAGCTGAGATCTTATTGACTGACTTTTGACTTAGACTTTCTTGTACTTACCGACGGATGGAAGATTTCAGGGTTTGCTTTCATCCATATGTCCTACATTACAAACGCTGGTAGCTGCTATTGAGTGAGTCAAAATAAAACTCAACAAACTCACTATGAATATTTATTTGCTGAAAAGTAGAATCTCCTTTGAAGCCGGCGGTCGTCCCTGGTGAAATAACCTTGGATTGCCTGGTCCTGTGATGGCTAGTTATACTTACTACATCTAAAATGGTAAAAGTCTTACCAAACATTTACATTTACAAACCGTCATTCTGACTATAACTGAGGCAGATGCAAGTTAGTGGCTTACTGGTACCATAGGATCTGGTAGCTACTCAATAGTCATTATGATAAACCATCGAGATTACGCTTACTACCAAAGTTCAGCTAGCTATTGCAGAAGCAATGTGATCACAGGTTGGATCCAAGAACGGCCATAGGCTGTAACTGATTTCCCTTTGAATTGTCCTCTCATTTACTTAATGTAATGCATTTATTACCTAGACAAGGAAAAGGTATATGCTTCTTCAAAGCCAGTGGGGGGAGCCCTACCCAAGTCTGGAGTCGCGGGGCTACCTTTTGGGGCGGTGGAGGAGCCTCAGAACTCTGCCACATAATATAATACCTTTTCCATACAAATATATCATAGACTATGGACAGACGACTCTTATGAAACTGTAGGCAATTTATCATCTCCATTTATTCATCATTAACATATCTTCATTATAAACTTTAATTATATAACTATAGGCAACCGTCATCCTCAGTTATTCATCACTAACATATCTTTATTATAAACTTAAATTATATGACTATAGGAAATTATATTATAAACTTAAAATTAGATGACAATGAACTCTTTTCCCATATCATACTAAAAGTTCCAAAGGGTTATTTGACGGACACAACGTGGGTTCCTTATCTTAGACCGCTAACGATCACTTGGCCAATTTTGTGACGTAAACAAGGTAAATCAGCTTAAGTTAGGCGCTAGGTATTTTGAGGACCCATATATATAGGCATACATAAGTACTATAAGTAGATAGGTTTCATACAAGGGTAGGTATACATAAGCGTATACATAAGTTTTAAATACGTAGGTAAAGGTAGGATGTTTAGTTAGGGTAGAAAGATTAAAAAAAAGAAGGAGAGGGGGGTGTTACAGAACACACACAAATCACATAAACCCAACCATCACCACCACCAAACTACACTGACGCGTTTCGAACTCAACCAGAGCTCATCCTCCAACCGTATGCTATGCTACCAAATGTTAGCATAGCATACGGTTGTGGTGCTCTGAGGATGAGCTCTGGTTGAGTTCGAAACGCGTCAGTGTAGTTTCGTGGTGGTGATGGTTGGGTTTGTGTGATTTGTGTGTGTTCGCACAGTGTGGAGGTGGAGGAACTGCATGAACACACATTTCTTGCATAGACGTAACTAGGGCTTGCAATATTCGACCATTTTGATTATTCGATTCGGAAGTATTCGAATTATTCGAATAATATTCGAATATTTTAGAAAGGTTTAATAAAACACAGAAAACTACAGAATCAGCTGTCTAATAAGTAGTAATTACGTAATCAGTCTGAAAAATCACATGGCAATAAAAAAACAAAACAGTAATTATAATTTTCATAAAAAAAAACAACAAAGATATCAACGCAAACATAGGAAACGTGTATTAGTTTACTTAATATGAATAACAAACCATACATTTTATCATTATCACACACATGTAATCTAACAATCAGTTTTAAGTTTTTAACGTATGCGTGGCTTTAAGTATGAAATTATTGTTTAATTCACAGTGGACTGTAGGCACATGAATAAATACAGAGCAGAATAAAAAGTTCAAACAACGTCGCGCACGCATTACACTACTACACGCACAACATATGTGTGCGTGACCTGTCACAGACAGGACGGGGGGGGGCGTGCACCGGCGCCCGCTCGGAGACAAACCGGTTTGAACTAGCTCAGTGAGTAGACAAAGTTCAGGTGTGCCGCTAGCGACGACGCGATCGTTTAGCGTTTAGCTACATAGTTCGGGTGTTCGGTTGTTTTTAAAGATGCCTACCTGTTGTAGTGTTTGTAGATATACAGATATTAGATATTTAGGTACTTGTTTGAATAAAATATTTTGATTTTTAATATATTTTTTTACCGAGCGACAACCCTATGATAATAGGTAAGAATTTCGAGCACTGTTCGGAAGCTTTTCTTCTGCTCTGTATTTATTCATGTGCTGTAGGTACTATACGTCGTTAAAAGCCAACTTTCCACTTTAACAACCTACCTAATTCGACAAATCATCTAAATATTACGATCACTTTAGCGCTTTAGCACCGTAGACCACATATATGCGTTGCAGCAGGTTATACAGAAAACCGAGGTGTATAACCGCCCCCTTTGCCTGGCATTTGTGGACTACGAGAAAGCCTTCGATTCGATCGAGACTTGGGCAGTACTGCAGTCGCCCCAACGGTGCCAAGTAGACTACCGGTACATCGAAGTGTTGAAGTATAATAAATAACGCCACAATGCCCGTCCGACTTCAGGACCACAGATGTCGAAGCCTGTTCTATTGCAGCGTGGGGACAGACAAGGAGATGTTAATTCTCCGAAACTGTTCACCGCTGCACTGGAGGTTGCTTTCATTCAAGCCTCTTGACTGGGAAGGGCGAGTATAAATGGCGAATACATCACTCATCTTCGATTTGCCGATGATGTAGTGCTTATGGCTGAGACCTTGGAAGACCTAAGTGCGATGCTCGCTGACCTCGGGACTGTCTCTGAGCGAGTTGGTCTTAAATTGAACATGGACAAGACGAAGGTCATGTCGAATGCCCATGTTGTACCATCTCCTATCATAATTGGAGACTCTCGTCTCGAAGTTTTTGATGACTATATCTACCTGGGACACACAATCCAATTAGGTAGGTTCAACTTCGAGAAAGAGGTCATTCGAAGAATCTAGCTCGGCTGGGCAGCGTTCAGGAAGCTCCGCAATATCTTGTCGTCCAATATACCGCAGTGTCTCAAGTCTTAAAGTCTTTGACCAGTGTGTGTAGCCACTGCCAGTGATGGCTTATGGCACTGAGACGTGGCTGCTAACGATGGGCCTCATAAGGAAGCTCAAAGTAACTCAGAGGGCAATGGAGAGGGCTGTGCTCAGAGTTTCTCTGCGGGATCGCATTAGAAATGATGAAATCTGCGCAAGAACTAAAGTCACTGACATAGCTCAAAGAATCGCCAGACTCAAGTGACAGTGGGCAGGGCACATCGCTCGTAGAACTGATGGCCGTTGGGGCAAAAAGGTTCTCGAGTGGCGTTCACGGATCTGAAGACACAGTGTAGGTAGGCCTCCAACAAGATGGAGCGACCTGGTTAAGGTTGCGGGATCGCGCTGGATGCGGAGGGCATGGGACCGATCTGTTTGGCGAGCCTTGGGGGAGGTCTATGTTCAGCAGTGGACGTCTATCGATCAAATGATGAACATAAAATCGAATATCGAATATTCGAATACCATGCCCCCAAATATTCGAATATAAAAATTCGCCGAATATTCGAATTATTCTAATATTCGAATTGCAAGCCCTAGACGTAACTATCGTAAGGTCGCGGGTGAGCAAAGTAATTGTTTCAGTTCATTAGTACGACCTATTCTCAGCCCTACCGAATACAGAAAAAAAAGTTTGATAAAAATCGGTCAAGCCGTCTCGGAGGAGTTCGTTAACAAACACCGTGACACGAGATTTTTATATATTAGACTAGCTGACCCCGCAAACGTTGTTTTGCCATATGTTTAGCCTACGACCTATTCTCAGACCTACCGAGTATGGAGAAAAAAAATTGCTAAAAATCTGTCAAGCCGTCTCGGAGGAGTTCGATAACAAACACCCACGAGATTTTTATATGTATATTAGATAGAATAGATGTAGGGTAGGTACTTTTAGTTCCTGTGCCACTGCATGAGCCCCTAATATTAGAACCTGTAATTCTCAGATGGGTTTGATAGCCCACCACTGATTAGAATAAGTCCGAGCTACGTTAAACTCAACTCAATATTATTACATAAATAGGTTGGTATCTTTGGAGAGAAATAAAGGCATATAAGGTAAACGTACCCATGATCGACATCTCAAAGCCCAGTAGATGAAACCCATCTGTCACCTCTCTTACAATGACATAAGATTGAAGGTGCCATGTGTTGGGCCAGTTTCGAGCACAGGGACGTTTCACCTTAACTATAATTGCAACTATAAAACAAGATAGGTAAGGTACATAAATGCTACAGTTTTTGTGTTGATAACTCGTAAGTTGGTCAGTAGATAGGTCGGAAAAACTAATAAAATAAGTGTAAAATATGTTACCTATTGAAAAGTCGTTATTAATATAACCACATTTCCGAAATGTATTTGCATCACTAGAAATATGTGCAATTTAACTTGAAATATTTGATTAGGTACCGATAGATAGACAGCTAGACAACGGCAGGCTTGTTGTCTAACGCGCTGACGCTTGCTTTCGCATTCACTATTATATTTCTTCCAAACACTATAAGATGGTGTCAGAAAGAGATGGTGAAAGCGAAGGCAAGCGTCCTCGCGATAGACAATACGGCCTCTGGACAGGTGAAACTAAATAAAGGCTTGTAACATGAACATATTGTGAATATGATGGAAGAAAAATGACATTACCATTACTACTTGCTCGACGTACGTACAGTCAAGTGTAAAAATATAGGTGCACACAACTTGCTCATAAATATGTCCCATAGCTCTTATGTCGTCGAATTAAGGTATAGGTTTGTAACGATGGGAGGATTAAATCGATACTTATTTTTGCACTTGACCGTACGTAAGTACCTACATTGATGTGAAAGCACTTCAGGTTCTTACATTATAATAAATGTAGCTGAGCTTTTGGTGTAAATTAATTTAATTTAGTGGTGAAAAATATTAAAAAACAAAAAGGTGTGTGAACTCTTTCTGTATGGATTTGATGAACTAAGCTCAGAATTTAAAATAGTACCTAGCTACAATACACAAGTAGGTACTTCGTCTAGACACAACTGTTATTTTACAATTGAGTTTTCACTGCAATGTTGTGGATATTTATCACGTTCTGGGGCTTAATTACCTACACGTACAACTTCTTCTAAACTTAGGTATCTCGTAACGTAACACAGTTTTCTAATTGCTTTATTAAAAGACAATGTTGAACTAAAAACAAGTACCTTAGGTACATAAGTATTTCGTTATTATGCTAAAAAGTAGCTGGAACCTGGAACCATCAATATTCGTTCACCCAGTAAACGCGTGAACAATTTATGCCATTAAGATAAAAGTTCTATTATCCGCTCCGGATTTCCGGTGATTTCCCATGGCTCCCAACATCCGATCATGATGCAATTCCTGCGGGACTACGTGGCTAGTACCAGCTATAAAGAATTATCCAAGTCTGTCCACTCATTGAAAAGTTATCTGAGAATCAAAAGAACTAAGTACCTATTCAGACATAGAGTCACTATTACAAATGGAATTGCGAATGACTTCCTATTTTTAAACTGGGTAAAAGTGTGTGTAGATACAGTCAGTAAGCAAACTTGTATACTCGTATCTACAAGAAAAGATCAAAAAGATAAACACTCGTCTCCTTTGCTCAGCCAGTAAGAGCTGCTGTAAAACCTTTCGAGCTTTTCACTCGTGTTTTTATTTTTTTAATTCTTAATGAACTACAAAATCATTGAAAAGTTTAACTTATTTATGCAAAATTTTGGTCCGCTATTGTCCCTGTACGAGTAGGTACTTAATCCCTATAGGTATGAAGCTTTTCCGTTTTAGAAACAGTTGACTAAACAAAAACCGGCTAAATCGTTTTCCCCAGCACCCCATTCGTTCGTCTGTAACGGCATATTATCTCTAAAATTACCATAAAACTGTGCATGAAACCCCAAAAAATTCACCGTGGAATTTCGGAAAGGTCAGGTCATCCTGATCCATGATTTATGACAACAATGGCCAGGCCGAATGGAAAATTGATAATAAAGGCAAATAATAAAATTAGTTAAGTAAGTTTATATTTTCACACCGCTTGCGAATAATTGTGTAGGTACTATGTAGATAAACGTGGTGTGTAAAACATAATGTCATGTAAGGTCTAACATATTTACCTTATAGTGGACTAACACTCAAAAGTTATCACACTATAAAGTTATCTATAGCAAGCACATATCCAATGCTGGTTTGCTAAGGAAACAGAACTGAAATGTATAGTCGGGGTAAGAAAAGGTTCGTCACTTTTCGACCTTAACTCGTTGACATAGAGTCGAAAAGTGACGAACCTTTTCTTACCCCGACTATACGAGGTAGGTACACTAGATTTACTAACTATAGATACCTACCTACATAAACACCTACCAGTTACCTTAGAGATCTTCAAAAAACGAGCGTAGGTACTCATTTCTCAAAGGGCTGGCAACGCATCTGTAGCTTAACTTGTGTTGTGGGTGTCCATGGGCGGCGATAATTGCTTTCCTTCAGGTGACACGCCTGCTCGTATGCCCTTTATCAAAACACACTACATAAACACCTACCAGTCACCTTAGAGATCTTCAAAAAACGAGCGTAGGCACTCTTTTCTCAAAGGGCTGGCAACGCATCCGTAGCTTAACTTGTGTTGTGGGTGTCCATGGGCGGCGATAATTGCTTTCCTTCAGGTGACACGCCTGCTCGTATGCCCTTTATCAAAACACACACAAGTTTAAATAAGTACCTACATATTATTCTATACCTGGTTTCCGTATCTTTAATCTTAACTAATCTTATGGATACTATTTCTCATTAAAATATTGACAATAAATATACATATGGATAAAAGCGATGGCAATTTCGGAAACTGTCTGCTGCAAGTGCCCAATACTGCAAAACTGCAGTAATCAGACTTTTAACTCAACTAAAACGACTTTATAAGCGCTTAAATAATACCTACACCTTTCCCCTAGTTATTTTCCAATAAATGTTTAATTTGTTACTTCCTCTACTGCGCTGTTTGCAATATAAAGTAGCAGTAAAACATAGCACGACTACCTATTCGTAAGGAGGTAGGTGGCTCTACCCAAAAGGCGTAATAAACTTTATAAGAATCCTCGCGAGTCCACACTGAGCTGACTCGTCGTGATTTACGCCTAGTGCGGAGGCCGTAAGGCGGCGTAGGGGCCGCAAATATCTCCATTTATAGCAAAAAAGAAAATGCTTTTGTGTTCGCGACACTGCTGTTGTTGTCAACCTTCTTTATATAGAAGTATTTTATGTCCAAAGGCCTTGGTCAATGAGCATTCAGGTACCCTCTCGACCCTATGTAATAATACACTTTTGACTGATGGAATACACTGAAAAGAACCGTAGTCGTTTAGTAAGATAATTAAAATTGTCGCACACTAATATGTAGATTTACGTAGAACCTGTATGTTGGAAGTTCGGTGTTTCTTGAATTACTTTATAAAAAAGTTATTTTATTGGAGCGCTATTTAAATCTGTCATCGTGGGACTCATTTGTTTTTTTTTGTGCAGAACAATTTCATCTTTTAACTAGATGTTAAGTGTTTCACTTCTCGTTAGGTCTTGTTAACGTGCTAGGGCACATCGTTTTTCACCTAGTTACTGTAACGAGCTAACCCCCAACTGGGTTGGGTGAACTAACTTGATATTAGTACTATGCATATTTCTCATTAACATTCTATTTGGTTTGTGATTGGTTTGTGATATAGTTAATCATTAATTTCTCAACACTCTCTGGGAGTGCACTGTTTCGTTTATCACATTAAAGTTATTTTATTTATGTATAAAATGAACGTGCAATTTCACTCGACGTCAAGGGAGCAAATTAAGTCTATACTTACCACGTCTTTTGCATATTTTAAATTAACTGTCGCGAATGATTATAGAATAATGTAAATAAATTGGCATTATATATGTATGTATGTATGTATGTAAACTCTTTATTGTACAAAATAAGGAAAAAAAAAAGAAAAATATTTTTATATCTATACATACATATAATAAATCTGTAACAAGTCGGTGTCTGTACATTGAAGATATTTGAGAAAAACTGTCACTAGGGCTATTTATTAGCACAATAGAACCCAAAACAATGATTTTTAGAATTATTGTCTGTTTGTCTGTGCGTTTGTGCGCGCTAATCTCAGAAACGGCTTAACCTAGAAGGATGCGGTTTTCACTGATATGTTGGTATTTTCTTGGATTAACATTTAGTGTTTGTTTCATTTGAATCGGTTCACAAATAAGAAAGATACGTCTATTTTAAGAATTTATCGAACAGGTTTTTTTGTTTGAACGCGCTAATCTCAGGAACTACTGCTCCGATTTGAAAAATTCTTTTAGTGTTAGATAGCCCATTTATCGAGGAAGGCTATGGCTATATATCATCACGCTAACACCAATAGGAGCGGAGCGGAGTGGAAGAATGTTTCAAAATCAGGGGTTTTTGAAGTAAAACTTCTATAGGCACGCCTGACTTGGGAGTACGGTGGTGAATGTGAACGCGGGTGTGCGGGGGGGTTCGGTGGCGGGGTGAGAGGGGGTTTGCGGGTGGGGGGCGGTTGCGGGGGCGGGTAATTATTTTTAATATCGAGGAACTAAGGAGAGCCATAATTGATGAAAAAGCAAATTTGATAAAAAAAATAAGCTGCCCAAATTACTAATTCCACGCGGACGGAGTCTCGGGCAAAAGCTAGTACATAATAATACTCGATATCAATAAAGACACGTTTCTAATATTAGCTAGATTGTGACAGTCTTTGGTGTTGCCGTGAAAATTCCGACCTCCGATAATTATGATGCGATAACAATGCAATAAGTAGGTAGGAAAAAACATTTAGGTCAGCATTAATCATATTTTTTTAACTAAATGTTGATAGGGTAGTTTAAAAAAGTTTTAGGTTACCTACTTTGTTTCATAAAAATAATATAACACTGTACTGTAATGACTCTTTATTAAACATCACATACTTAGTAAGTTAAAGAGACAAAATGATACTTAGATATATAGATAAAAAATCACATGTTACCTAACTAAGCAATTTTCCATATCGGTTCAGAGCGTTACTAATAATGTGGGTAGTTAAGGGCTTCTTTAAATTTTTACTAATTACTATCGCATTTGTTTTGTGATGGAACGGTCGTACTTAATTTGTAGCAATGCGCTCTGTGTAGCTTTGAGAATTAATTGATAAGTTTGACGTTAGCTTTTTGTTTAGTGGCTGTTGTATTTTTGTGACCTATCTGATGATTTATGTGGAAGCGGAGGATGGTGGTTAGTATGGAGGCATACACATCATACATATGTGTCGCACAGATGTAGCTGTGTAGGTTTCAGTTTATGAAATGCCTTATTTAATATTTTTTCCAAAATATCGTCGCAGGTACGTCTGGTTTATTACCCCTATTTATGAATCAGTAGGATATAGCCAGTTAAAATTGCATTCGACTCAGGTGTTAAGAAAAAAACTTCACGAGAATTGAATATGAAATATGCAAATAATAGCCTGGTTTTTTTCTGTAGGGCCGAATTCGAGTGCAGGTACGATGACCTGGATCGTTGGAGGAGGCCAACAATTAGAATTAGAGGTGTGCGGGCGGGCGGGCGGCGCTCGCGGCAGGGCGGCCGGCCGGGGGGCCGCGGGCGGGCGCCGGCAGTCAGCGGCCTCTCCGCGCGTCTCGCAGTCGCGCCAGCCGCAGCCGGGCGGGGACTATGCCGGCGCGCCGGGGCCGCGACCCACGTGCCGCGACCGCCGCGAGCTCGCCGCGCCCCGCCGACGTCTGCACTCCTAGATCACCACCTATATCACACGCGATTACGCGTCTCACGTCTACCGGAATGTAAATATTTATGGATGTCAGTTTCCAGTTGTTTAGATTGGCTGTGAATTTTAAGGTACGTAAGTAATGTCTGGTGTTTCGATTTTTGCACGACACTGTTGTAGACTGTTTATCACGCGTCAATGAATCTACTGAAAGTTTTCAATAAAAAAAAACAAATAGCATGCACTTATCGAAATCGCATAGTGCTTTGTGCCTTCGAAATGATTGCTAATAATAATGACTTCAGTTTGTGGCGCACGAACCCTTTCTATATTTGGATCAATAGTTTACCATTGCCTAGGTATTTAGAGTTCCGTTTCACAGATTTTTCGCATCTAGTAATTTATGACGCGATTTAATAACATGACATACAACATGACGAAAGCGCAAAGCCGCGGGACCAGCGATCCTACTGTCTTCATAATAATAACAATAACTCGCGATGTTTTGAATTCTAGTACAGAGATAATTCGAGTCAGTATAGACGCTGTTCAAATCCTTTACTAAATGAGGACGACAGAATGAAAGTTTAAAGCATTTTTTATTTAACACGAATCTGCACCAGACTTTGGCTTGGCTAAAGTGGTATTAAGGTACACTTTAAAAATACTTACTCACTTTAGGAGTATATTTAAAGCCGCTTAAAGCTTTTGAACGCCTATGCTTAGGGCCTATGAGTTAGTTACATGTATTTCACTCCAAAGAAGATGCTGTATTAGTTACAATATTTAATTGGCATTATGTATCTAGCTTATCCACGCAATAGGCTGTACAAGTACATACGTAGACCGCGCACGAGTGCGAGGACGTATACTGTATAGCACAATGATTCATGAGCCCGTAGCGAGCCAGTCTTTGTGTTCCCCGGCGACTACGAGTCGTAGCGGAGGGAAGTTTACTCCGCGCGCGGGAACGCTTCTCAATATCGATGCGAATACAATCAAACCTATAAATAAAATGCAATACATAGCGGTTCAAAATTAAATTAATAACACTTTTTTTAATGAGTTCTTATAATATTTTATTGATTGGCATAAATGTTTAGGTGAAAATGAAATCGGCAAGGCGTGTTCGTGTACATGAAGATGCTATACGACATAGGTAATATATTTCAACATTTTTATTATATTCGCAGTAATTATTCGTAGATCTTGCGTAGAAAATATTAAAAGATTTTAATTTTCATTATTTGAAATAAAACACATGATTAATTATTATTTGCTACTTGTAGCTAGAATTTAAAAGAATTAATAGACCTTTTTGTTTTTAGTTATTAGGTACTTGCGGCTAAATAAAATACAAATAACTTGTTACGTTGGAATAAAATAAAATAAATTAGTATATTTAGATTAAAATAAATAACTGATTGGTTTAACTCAAAAAATATACTTAACCACTAAACATAAGAACTTAAGATGATATAAGACACTTACATGATTATGAATTAATACGGTCGCGCTTACTAATTGAGAAAGGCTGACATCTCGAAAACAAGCTTGTTGCTCAGGGAGGTTAATTGCCGAGCCAAAGAAAATTAACTTCAATGACGTATTCATAAGGACAGTACAAGTAGCGGCACAACTTTAGTTACCGTAATACCTTCATTTTACGGCGCATTCTCGGAGCCAGCGTTACCATCACCTATGTTAATCAAATATTAACTGCTTGCTTACTTTGGCTTTAAATCAAGCGTTCAGATAAATTGGTTTTTCAGTTATATCATATACTTACGTATAATGCCATAACGGTGGAGTAGTTGAGCCTTAATGAAAATTAAATGTTAGAAGACTTTATAAATATGATTTTGTGTTTAGTAACAAAATTAAATCTTCTCTTATTTCCATGAAATTGCTGCTCTACCTACGTCGTGCACACTATCTAGCACGATATTGATATTTTTAATTTACGATAAGGTTTTATCTAGCAGGTGCGTAAAAGTGTTAAGTTGGATTGTACGGGGACTGAATATTAATATGCGATTAACTGACAAACAGCCGAAAAATTTAAGTAGATACCTAGTAAAAAACACGAGATCTATATCGCTATATAATCTCCTGTTACATTTTTATATTTGTATGAATGTGTACCTTATAAGAAAAATAATCAAGAAGAATAATTAAGGGAGAACATAATTAATAATTTAATGGGAATGTCTTTTTGTGATACTTAAATACATAGTAGGTAAGTGTATGTAGGGAAATATTTTACCTAAAATAATGTTTCGAAAGATCTTTCAGGTGTGACGAGTTTAGGTTAAGGTTCATCTTTCTTTTTTACCACTCACTCCACTCAGCACCCACTTCAGGCAGATTAGAAGAAAATTATACTTACTTATGGTTTATTGGATTCGTTTCTATTTTTATTTTTTAATTCTCACTTTTTAATGTAAGTAATCTAAGTTATAAAAGCTTAATGTCGCCCACTCGTCATCTTTGACAAAATATTGCTTTCCCCGATTCAAAGACTTTAAAAGTTTAGGAGTCGTCTTGGTGCTTCATCATCAATTCCACTTCACCATATGAATTGAGATAAGCATAAATTGCTTGACAACTGTGTAGTAATCGAATCGCAACCTGTGAAATAGGTACCTGTTATTAAGTAGTTCCGGTGCCTAACTGTGGTCTTCCTCATCAGTTCCACTTCACCAAATGATGATTTTCAAGAGCAAATATGTACTTACGAGTTACTACAAAATATACCCAAATCACTATAGGCATCCATTAAACATTTGAAGAGTTCCCTCGATTTCTCTGGGTTTCCCACATCAGATCATGGTGATGATGATGATGATGATGAATGTCTGTACCTTTTGTTGACTATCATCCAAACACCGTACCAAGTTTCCAGTGTATGCCATAAACCGTTAAAGAGTTCCGTCCTGCGGAGACGAACTTATCTGGATCATCAAAATTTCACTTCCAAATTATTGTATTGTCATCGGATTTACATAATTTTGCCAAGTTGCAGTTCAATCGGAAACCAGAAAGTGGTTGAAAATGTTTTGCAAATTTTGGAACCACACTTAAAAGTTTTGCCTAAGTTGGTTATGTTTTTAAGTTGGGCTTGTGCCCTGGAGTGGGACGTATAAAGGCTGGGATGATGATGATGACTTAAAAGTTTACAAAAAAATATGAATCTTAATTAACACTCATTGCCAACTAATGTAAAGCTGAGCCAATGCTTCTTTCAATTCGCTAAATGTTTATTAACTTCAGTATATGCAAAATAAGTGTTCATATCTTAATTGTTCAATGTTAGGAAAACAGGACAACCACAACTCCCAAAAGTAATTTCGAAGTAGTTGATGTGTTCTTCTTAAAAGTGCCTAAGTGAATGTAATTAAAGAGTCGTCATCTGGTATCTTTCTATTTTCCTTCTGAATAATGTTCGTGCCCAACGCGGCGCCTCTGAAGTCATTTTATCGTTTGATAAAACTTCGGAGTTTCACTTTCCTCTTTTATACATTCATTTCTGAAAAAACGAGTAGTCACCGCGACATAATAAGACATCTTTCATAACAGTTTGTTTAGGCGTAGAGAATCCATTTTATAGGAAAATTATTTTTACTTTGATAAATTTTGCTCACCGATAAGAAAAGATCTAGTTTTTTGTAGTTTGAGACAGCCGGTGTACTTAGTTACCCGTACTGTGCGTCTATTGAAGTAGGATCTTCATCATTGTCGATAAAGCTCTCTTCCGTAATGGCATTTTGGCTAGACGGTCGGGTATTATAAGTCCGCTATCTTAAAAAGTAAAACCCAGAGTGAAAGTTCAAAGGTCGTAGCGATCACAAATAATCCGACTATTTACCTGTGTGCACGCTTACGCTCAACACTGAAAAGCGTCAAATTATCTTCTCATTTGAAGAGAGAGCCAGCAGGATTACATAGTACCTTATATATTTAGTGGAGTACCTAATGCAAAATGTTTCTAAACTTTGAATTATTGTCCTTTTAACTAACGTTTGTTTAAATATATTCCAAAGTTGTTGTAAAATATTGAACCCCAAATTGAAGGGTATGTATTACAATACCGAAGTACGAAAGACCGAATGTAGTAAAACATCGAATGGGTCAAAAGAGCGACACGATTTTTTTCTGAAACCGTCAACTTTTCAGAATTTATTAAAACGGCATCATACAGAACCCATTAGGTTAGGTTAGGTTTGTTTTATAACAATCTTAAAAAGTTAACGGTTTCAGAAAAAAATCGTGTCGGTCTTTTGACCCATTCGATGTTTTAATACATTCGGTCTTTCATACTTCGGTATTGTAATACATACCCAAATTGAAAGAGTTGAAAAGATGACTGCGTAAAAAGCTTGGATTTTTCATATTAAAAACAATCTGTTTGAATTTTCAAGGCTGACTCAATTGCAAGTTCTCAGCTAATGTGAAATTCATAAATAATTTCAGTCTAGGGTGCGTTTCCATTGAGACGGAGCGGAGCGCATATATACGCAGAATTGGATCAATAATAAGCAGTCGCTGAAATCCACAACTTCTCTATCAACTTGTAATGTGGTAACAAAACGTGGATATCATTTCTCCGTGTCTACTCTACTTGGCAAGACTTAAGTATAGGATCTACAAAAGATTTGAAACTGAAAACGACTAGAGCTCTAAATTAATTTTGATATAAAATATGGAATAATTTTAATTTTGCGTCTAGAAAGGGAAGATTTTTTTTTATTTTTAACTTTTATCTATAAAAACACTACTTGCTCTATTTAATATTCTACATAATATTTTGGACTAAACGTGAAATTTTCAACCAACCCTTTTGTTTTTTGAAACCGTAAAATAACAGGGCACAATTTATTGATACTTTTAATATTGTAATTAGGTATTCCTCCTAAGCGACTGCTATAGGTAGCTTTGTTTTGGGTGATTAAGATTGGCCGATATCTTAGAAGAAAATTAATTAAGCGTAGTCTTAATCTATTGCTGATAATCAGTATTATTACTTACTGCATGATACGTATCTAAATATTCAAAATATTACTTGCGATTAATTTACTCATAACACGCCGCCTAAACTATGTAGAGTAAGTAATTCAGCTTACATTACAACGCAGCGCTTCAATTTATATGCAAAGTATGTTCTTAGTTTTGTTACTACAGCTACGCAACGCAATTTTTAAAAACAAACAATCTGCACACATTTAGTTATATCTTCAGCAATATACTATCCTTACTGCTTATCACGTAGTTTGAATAAAGGGATTGAATTGACCGAGTGATAAATTTTCGCTTACTGTCGTCAGCTCGTCTATCTCACCGCGCCACGAAAGTTAAATCGCATGTGTTCAGGGATGGCCGCGCCCGCCCGCCCGGCGCGAGCGGCGCACAGTTTCGCACCCGCGAAGGCGCGCTCCGTTGACTCCAACTTTATTTGTGTGCTACATGTTACTTGTCCGTGCGGTTTCTCCTTGTAACACCATTAGACCTCAGCTCTGCTACGAATGTACATATGTTGCTCAGTATCCTACATAAATAAATTGAAATTGTTTACTGATATTATATTATAGTAATGCGCTTAATCCATTAACAAAATTATACCGTAATCGTACGGCGGCTTTAATTATGTACCTATTCTATTCGCGTGATCTAAGTGGTACCTAGTACGCGTATAAATAGTCGCTTCGATGGCTCCGCAGATGTTATTGACATCATCTCAGCACGAGAGTAGGGTGGCGACCGCGCTCCGCACTCGCCACAGTGCCTGTTCGAGAGCTTCTCGAGTGAAAAATCAAGAACTCTTCGAGGCGCACAATACGAATAACATGGAGCTCGCAAAACAAAGTGGGGGCACCTAAGTCGTTAGTGAGGGGCGAAAATAAAAGGGTGAAGTGGAGTGGTAAGTGGGCAGAGCAGAGGTACCGTGAAGTGGAGGTGATGCCCCGTGTTGTCCGCAGTGAGAGCAAGCCTGGCGGCGGCGACCGGCTGGCGACGCCGCGGATGTCGCTGCTGGGCAAGCCGCTCAGCTACCGCGCCACGCGCCGCGACGCGCGCTATCGCCGCCTGCAATCCAAGTTCTACAATTTCCTTGAACGGCCGAGGGGTGTTAAGGCCGTCCTGTATCATATGATTGTGTAAGTCGTCTGCTAAGAACATTAACCCGATTTCCGTTGCTTGTAAACAAGACTCTACATTTTATTTTATCTGGTATTTTCCTTGTATATTTTATGATACCCTTGTTTATAAATTACTTTATTTGCACACATAACGTATTCAATAGTTTATAGTAGGACGTGATTCCCAGTAATGTAAGTGACATTTGTACAAAAAAATTGCATAGATGATATTTTCAAATTCTAAATGTAAATTAAATACAATACCAAAACTCTACCTTAAAATTCAAAAGAATATAATTCAGGCTGCAGCGCTATTCAACTCTACAATTATTTTTAAAACGAGTGGTGTATTTTTTTGTATCAGTTTTGCTCTTGAAATAAAAACGAGCGAGTTGGTACGTACGTAATTCGTAAACACTTCAATTTATAACCTACAGCGGATCGGAACCCCACACTTTATTTTTATGGGATATGAATGAGACGTTAAATTGATCGGCTCAAGGCGCACTTTATTGTTTTAAGTCTGAAATCATTCACAAATATGAGATTTACAAGGTTTTTTATCTGCAATATTATATTCAACGTTAGAATCTGAATAACACGAAAATTGTTAAATAAGCGTGGCTGCTTTGTTTCAATCGGACAGTGGTTCAATCGTATTCGAATTAATATTCTTGGGCAAGTGCCAAATAGAATGTCACGTTTAAACGTAATCCACATTATTTCCACCTTCATACTCATATAGTAAGCTATTGTTTCCGAGTACACTACATAAAAGATTAATTTACTTAGTCGTTTTCTCTCACAAATTCATGGTTCAAGTTACTTAATGACTGTCTATAGAGGTGTACTAACCTTGTGTGACAAAACTTCTGTTATTTGTCGAGAAAGTACGTCGCATACAAACGTAAACGGCGTTGCGAGTTTGCCATGTACTCATATATGCTCGTACGGTGCTTCCGCGACCCTTTTTGCCAAGAAAACATCGTTGAAGTCTGGCACGAGTTTCTTGAGACGATGTAAGGCTCAATATAAACATATTTTCTTATTGCCTCCTTGGATTTTTGGCACTGAAAAATTGTATTTAAGTAGGTATGAAAATATGACATGCTCACTCTATTGGTCAATAATCTAAAAGTAGTGTACTTGGTTTTTAGGGTTTCGTACTCGAAGGGTGACAAACGGGACCCGTTTGCCCGTCTCTCCGTCTGTCTGTCAGTCACACGGGTGTCTCAATAACTGTAATAGATAGACAGCTGAAATTTATACATAATGTTTATTTCTATTGCCGCTACACCAAATAATAATAAAAATAAAATAACGAAAAATTAAGGGGGTACCCATAAAAGAATAGTACTTAGTATTTTTTTACCTTGCATGCCTACTTATCTGTAAGGTTTCAATATAACAAACCTCAAACTGATAATTAGTAGAGATAAATGTACCGCAACTAAACTTAATTTTAAAAACCGGCCAAGCATAAGTCGGTCTTGAGAAAAAAATTAAAACATTGTAATAATAATAAATGTCTGTCAGCGCTCACAGGTGGTAGCCAGTTTAATTTTTTGAGATTTTGTGGTGTACGTATATATTTTTGCCCTAGATTTTACGGAACCCTCCGTACGTAAATCCTAATTGCACTTGATCGGTTTTTATTTTGTAGAACGAAATTAAAGATGGAAAGAAAAGAATTTTAGTTTTACCAAAAAATGGCCAAAATGATCGTGCCTTATACGCCATAATTATTAATTAAGCCTAGGGATTAACTGTAAAGTCACTTCTGTGAAAATACGTACCACTTATAACCACGAAACTGGTGAATACTATCTTTGATTTTCTACAAAAATATTACTTTTATACTTTGTACATCCCATTTGTTAACATTATTTAGAGGTGTAAGTTTACCAATACTCTACTCGTATTTAGCACATATTTTTTCACCTCACTAGCTCGGAAAGCCCTTTTTCTTTGTTTGACATCTATTGAGAAAATCGCTTTTTATCCACATGTGAAGAAAGAGTTTTGACATTTGAAGGCAGCTTAAGTGATATTTGACAGCTAACAAAACGTAAAACGTTAAAAGTGCTGAATTTTTAACATCACAATTAATGAATTGCATTGAGTAAAAAACACTAAATTCAGTCGCACAACTTTATTTTAATTCATAAATATCAGCATTCAACATTAACCTTCATTCTTGTTGTAAAAACAGATAAAATGTTATGACAGTCCAAGTAAGTCGATTTGCGAACAAAACGCATCCGAAATAATAATAAAAAAACTTACTTAAGTCAAAACTTTTCAATTACGCCGTCAACGTTAAATATTCGCATGTTTTTCTAGTTATTTGTTACTAAAATGAGTGATTCGAGTGACGAAGACGTATACACCTGTGGAATTACGGGAAACCGTGCAAAATGCGGAATTGAGCTGATTGCCTGTAAAATCCCGTTTAAGATACATGAAAGCGTTTGACCTTTTCAATACATGGAGACACAAAAAAGGTGCAAAATTTAAACCTTTTCTTATTTTCCTCGCTGTAGTGAGGTGAAAAGTTTTGTGTTATACACGGGTGAAAAGTTATTTTACGTCTCGTGTGTTGAAACACTCGCTATCGAAAGGATTCTATTTTCTCGCTTCGCTCGTGGTCAGTCATAGAATCCTTTCGATAGCTTGTGTTTCAAATGAACACTCGCAGGTAAAATACAACTTTCCCCCCTTGTATAACAAATAACTATTACCACTTTCGAGTGGTATTTTCACAAATGTCATTTCCTAAATCGACCCCAGGCTGTCGCTCAATGCGCTCCACTGTACTGAATCAGGCTAAATAAATAGAAATAGTAGATTGTACACCAAGGGGATAAAGCACTGCATTACGAGGGGCGTTCAATATAAAGTGAGAATGAGATGCAAACTCTTTTAATATTACGAAATTAAATACTGGCCGGTAAAGCGAATCTATCTAGCTGATTACTATGAAAAAAAAAACTAACTGTCTTTTGTTTAAAAAAATATACGGTCATTTCTTTGCAATGCTATTGAGTACGTTAGCGAAAATGGAGAAAATTGAACTGCGCGCCGTTATCAAATACTTGTATTTGAAAAATTTTTCTACGGACCAAGTCAATTTGGATTTGCGGGACTCTTAAGGGTCTAATGCACCTCCGTATTCGACAGTCGCACGTTGGTGCGCCGAATTTAGACGTGGAAGAACATCGACAATGGACGACCCCCGCTCCGGACGCCCTACTACAGCAGTAACTGAAGAAATTGGGAAAAAAGTCGAAAACTCAGTTTTGGCGGATCGTCGTGTCACGGTTCGTTTTATTGCTGAAAATGTAAAGATTTCAACGGGGAGCGTGCATAATATTTTACATGAACGCTTGGGTATGAAAAAGGTATCTGCGCGTTGGGTACCAAGAATGCTTACTGAAACGCAAAAAAAACTAGACTAGAGATTTGTCAAGAAGCTTTGAACCTGATGCAGCAAGACTGGGAACTTTTTTTGGCGCGATTTATAACAATGGACGAAACATGTCTCCATCAATACGACCCTGAAACGAAACTGCAGTCGATGACATGGAAAAGGCCATCATCTCCAACTCCGAAGAAATTCAAGGTGAGCCCATCTGCCGGTAAGGTCATGGGCTCTGTTTTTTGGGATGGTAAAGGGGTATTAATGATTGAGTATCTCGAGCATGGAGCCACTATTACGGGCACTTTATACGCCAAACAAATAGCAACATTGCGCAATGAGATCCGCGAAAAGCGGCGAGGTAAACTCTCGAAAGTTGTGCTGTTCCACCAGGGCAATTCCCCGGCACACAAGTCCGCCGTTGCAATGGCTGCAATTTGTGATGCTGGGTTCGATATCCTTACGCATCCTCCGTATTCACCAGATCTCGCTCCCAGTGATTTCTACCTATTTCCGAGATTGAAACAATACCTGAGAGGCCAGAAATTTGAAGACGACGACGCGGTAGTCGCTGCAGTACAAGATTTTTTAAGTACTCAAGATGAGACCTTTTTTAAGAATGGAATTTTAAGTTTAGAAAAAAGATATACTAAGTGAATTATGCTAAAAGGTGACTATGTCGAAAAATAAAACGACATTTAGTAAAAGTTGTTTATAACATACTCATTCTCACTTCTTATTGAACGCCCTGTCACGGGCGCGATATTGAATCCTGAGCGTATCGAGGGACTCCAGATTTAACTCCCGAGCGTAGCGAGGGGGTATTTTAGTTGATTCCCGAGCGAAGCGAGGGAATTAAAATGGAGTCCTGAGAGCAGTGAAGGATTTAAGCGCGCCCAAGGCAAAATCAGTTTTATCCCTGAGGAGTATACTCTACTTTTCTCACCTTTTGCGAGACAATAAAAACCAAGGCTACTAGAAAAATACTCGAAATAGACCCAGAAGCACTGATTCTGACACTGGCTTTGCGCCTTTCGCAGTTTTCCATTTGTCGAAATCTTTGTAAGCTTTTAAGTATTTTTCCTTCGACTTCTCTGGGAGTACATTATTAACAATTTCTAAGGCCGGCTTGCGCAGACCTGGGTTAGCTACTTAACTCCGAGCGAGTTAACTGCTAACCCAGGGTTAACAAGTGTTAAAATGGATGGAACTGTCATTCTTAACCCAGGGTTACCGATTTAATTTTTTTACCCTGAACTGTGCAAGTGGTCCTAAGGCGTCTAATTTAATGGAATCAGGAGTCAAATCACTTTCGTCACTCGATATTTTCCTAATGTTTTATCTTCTTTTGCAGTTTTGATACTTAAAATTGCAGCGTATTGAAATACTCGCGGCTTTTGTTTTAAGTATTGATTTTTTTTCGTTCGGCTTGCCGTGGCGTGGCCAGCTCGATTTTCGAATAAGTTCGATTTTCAAATAAATGAGGCGCGGCGCGCACCGCCGTCCACCTCCTCGCCGTCGGCCACCAGCAGCTGCAGCAGCCGCGCGGATCGCGATTTTGACGAAATTAGACTTTAAATGCATAACAATAAGAACTAAGAGAAGTGAGAATCACATTACTTCCCGGCGGGTTATAATGAAATTCAGTACAACATTACACCCCGGCAAAAGACAAGGGCTATAATGATTTACTTTGAGTAAGGTTTGCATGATATATAATGAGGCATTGTCGAGCAGGTGGTGTGAAAAAGAGAAAACGAGTCACATAACTGTCATGGACATCTACGAGTACTCTAAACGCATACGAACTGCATCCCCAATACGCGATTGAATTTCATTATTCGGTCTGACTTTTATCGAGTGAAAAACATACGTAATCGCTACACGATATGAGCAAAATTATTTCTTATGATTTTTATATAAACTAGACTTCTTTTAAGTACATCTTATACTGAAAAAATCCTTCTATCTAAAATCTCTTACTCTTAGTTAAAACCATCTTATTAGGTAAATAGATTAATGACGTCAGAAATATTTTACGTCTAGTTTACCAGGATACTGATTGACAGGAGATTCTTCTATACTAAATTTAATGGTATTTTGAGAGGAGGCCTGTGCCTTGCAGTGGGACGTATATAGGCTGGGACGATATATATTAATTATTGGTAACATTGTTGTGGTATTTTTTTATGATAAATGATAACTTGTTATATTATTATTATTTATTACAAAACTAAATTTATTTGCAATGGCCTAAGTTATAAATATGAAAATATTTTGGTGCAACGTCAAGACTAGGTGCCTAAATATGAACTACTCCGAAACACCTCGCAAAAATGATCTCTTAGAATAATCGAAGATCAAGACACAAGGCAGTGTGCCAGGCCAACGTTAAAAAATAGATGTATTAGGTATTTCTATGTTGAGCCCTCAAATAAGAGTTCTCGAACATAAACACCACATCTACTCTACCATAGTCACAATTTCTTTCTCTAACAAGTTTTGTGTACACTCTTATTCCTAATTCGACTTTCCTTTGTCCTGTCCTCCATCTTCGCACTGTCCTGATTGGGAAGCCACTGTTAACACATTCAGTGCCGACAATGCATACTGTATGCGTTTTCTTAACTTTCGTTCAGCGCCGCTACCGCTACAGGCAATTGAACTTTGAACGCACATATTGTGTTTGCGGCAACTGACCAAGTTTCGAGTTTGACAGCCGGCAGCGAATGTGTTAAAGTAGAATGTTGAGCGGTGGGTTGTGTTGTGTGCAGGTTCCTGATGGTGTTCATGTGCCTGTCGCTCTCCGTGTTCTCCACTATCGAGGAGTACGAGGCGCGCGCCGGGATCGTCCTCTTCTACATGGAAACTGTCGTCGTTATTTGGTTCGCCATCGAATTCTTTTTAAGGTAAACGGTTTCACTCAGCTGCTTATTATGCATTTATTGGCATTCATTAAAAAAAAAAAGTCAAGTGACTTGAGATTGACAAGTGATTTCAAACAATGTATTTAGTTATTGTTTTAAGGAATAAAATGAATTTGCCAACAAACTGTTTCACAGTTTGGCGTACTTAAGTATATTGTTATGTATGTGCTAAAAAAATAAAGAAAAAAAGTATACATGGCAATCATAGTTGCAAAAATCACACGAGCGGATATAAATAGTGTGCATTTTCGCTAAGGATAATAATATTGTAGAAGACGGTCACTATCTTTGGCCAAATTGAAGCAGTCAGTAACTTTAGATTTAAAAGCTGCGAATTTAATATTGCCTTAGTAATTAATAATACATCACTTTCTTTTTAGTCCTCATGTCAATTATTATACAAGGTGTTTTAAAATTAATCCGGATTATTTCAATACCTAGGTCGTTAAGTTAGTTTAATAAAAACCCCTACAAATGTTTTTCTTTTAATCTTAATTGAAGTTGATAGATGGTTCCTGGTTCCTTACATTAATTAATATTCAAAGTGTACCGTGTTACGCGATATTTTGAATCGAAAAATCCGAAAAGAACCTTTACAGAGGAATTCAGTCAAGCTAACCTAGCCGTTTGCTATAATAATAAGGATTCATTTTAAAGCACCTTCTATTGTAAAAAAGGCTTGCAGATATTTTATCAATTGAAGTAGAGTTTAACCGCTCAATCTCTGGTAACCCTAAAGTGGGGTATCGTAAGCTTACAAAAGGTAGGGTAGTTTCCCAAGTTTCACAATAGTTTTCAAAGAAACTTCTGCTATGTTTTTTTAGATTAAGAAACGATAAAAACTAATAAGGACGGTGATTTGAGGAAAAATGGAGCTCAGAAATTCGTTTCTTCCCTTTGGAATTCAAAATCATCTTAGATCGTAACGCTCGTACGTCGATCGTAGGGCTAAGGCCCTTCGCACATGGAGCTACTCAAAGAGAACTCGTTAGTAATTTAAGTCCGTAACTAGCTCTCTTTGAGTAGCTCCATGTGCGAACGGTCTAGGACTTATCTACCTGTCTGTCCGTTAATCTTTAGCTAGGTATTATTTTTAAGTGGCATCATAATATCTACTCAATAAATTTCCAAAGTTTACTCATGTATAAGTATATAGAGGTAATAAAATAACATCAGTGATGTATGTAATAAATCACCACTGTTAGTCGCTTAAGAGCTGGATCTAGCCAAGAAAGCCAGGTTTTAAGACTGTAAAAATACGATACAAACAATCAAACAAAAACAAGAGCTCTCGGCTGAAATTCGGTTCCACCACACCACGACACCACCGACATCCGGATAGATGTCCTTGACTTTATTGTCTACGTCAAGAAAGGGAAACTGGATAAACGACAGTTTTACTGTCTTAAAAACGGTCTCATGTGTACTATGAAGGGGCTGGATTTCGCGCTAAATTGAATATGTGTCGCTTGTCCCACATTGTCCCACATTTTTCTCGCTCTTAACATATTTTCGCTAATCTCAGAGATAGTTTGCGGCAGGTGGCAGGTAATCAGGGAGTGGTGAAGCAGGCCCCTTTTTTCATTAAACAGATTAGACGGCTTCCGACGTTTTATTTACATTAGATTATAAATCGTTTGGAATCTAAAAGTAATTTGATTTACAAAGCCACTTAAATATTTCACAGTTGGATGGAATCTGCTCTGGTTTCAATTAAAGTATTTTTAAAAGTGTGATACCCACCTCAGTCACTGTCTTAGAGTTCTGTAGCGAACACAAAGTGATGAAATTATGCTGTCGTTTATCCGTAAATATAATGTCGGTTTTGACATAGTTTTACTCACTTTATTTGGGAGTACAATAATTTTTACTGTTTCTAGTAATTAAAGTAAGTTTGTAGTAATTAAAATAAAATAAAATATTTAGATTATACCGAAATACAAATTATGCTATTGTCAACACGAGCCCTTAACAAACAATTAGGCATTGTCCTAAATCCAAACTCTAAGAAAGCGCGAACGTAAATAGAATGTTCAAAGACCGGGACTCTAAACTTTGTACCAACCTCTTAAACTTTTAAAGATTAATTGCGAAAACGTATTAGCAAAAGAAACAGGACGAGGATTTATTTTTTTCTTAAATCTGAGTGGAAAAATAAATGGTTCATCTGAGCGTAACGCGGACGCGGGCGCCGGCTTTGGAGGAGCACCGAGAGCAATCCATCCACAATGAGTGACGAATGACTGACTATATAGCTGCGCCGGGCGCGCAGCTTATCTCCGCCGCTGGCGCCCGCGTCGCGTCGAGCGCGGGTATTATGAAGTAATGACCGGCCCACTTCATTTTATTAAATGCTGAAATATAAGTCAATGTTTTGTTTGCTTAGGTTATGGTCGTCAGGATGCCGGTCCCGGTACCAGGGTTCAATGGGTCGTCTCAAATTTTTGAGGCGACCTTTCTGCATAATAGGTGAGTGCTTTGTATTTTTTTATTATGTATTTTTATGCTACCTTAATGCTGTGTGTTTGTAAATACTACTGTTGTGAAAAAATAAAACTTTAACTTATTTATCTCACCTTAAAATATCTAACGAAAAAAAGCTTCGTATCTACACTCTTAAGCACATGGTTGATAGAGGAGGGGTAAAGGTGAAGGAAGACTCCAGGTTTTTCTTAGGTGATAAATTTACAAAATTTCTATAAGCTAAAGAAAAAACTCAACGGAAACTTTTAAACCCTTTTCTCTCATTCACTTTTCTAGTCAAAAATAATTAAGTACTTACTTAATAGTTACTCGAAATTGCATAATATATATGCACACCCTTAAGTTTTTGGGATAGACGACGGTGATTAGCCAGTTCGTTAGTGACTCAGTCAATCGGTTAGTCGGGACAAAGCCTGGCTGAGCAAAAGTATGAGTTCGTTTCAACAATAAGAATATACAAGTAAATAAAGAATCTAACATCTGCAAGGTCGCAGTTTCCTTCGAGACGGAATCTTCGTTATTCAGAGGGCCGGGTGCTATTATTCTTTTCATTGGCCGCGTAGTACCTACAGCGGCTTAAAGAACATGACATTAAGGCTAGCAAATTGTAAAAAGCCCGTTACTTCCATTTTCTGTGCCTATTGAAAACATCGACGTCGATTTTCAAATAATAGAAAAGGTTCGTAAAAAAAATATTTGGTGCGAAGGCATATCATTCAGTTACAAACAGGAAAATAACAACCTCGAACAAAAGTTGCTCTGAAACGTATAAACAAATATCATAAAGCAAAAATCATAAAAATATTATAGGTTGTATGTATGTAGATGTACAGTCATCCTGAACATTTCCAAGTAAAAGTCACGTTCCGTCTATAAACCGTAGCGAAGTGACCCTATTTCAGGTGCGACCAATCTGCCGCGACCTTCACATTTTCGGCCGGTCTCCCCTGGCGCTAGTTCGTGCGGCCGCCGCGCTCTCGGGGGAGCCGGCCCGCTCGAGACCAGCCTTGTTGCCTCGTTACCTTGTTGCCTTGTTGCCGCGCCGGCAAACATAGCCGCACCGCACGATACCCATTCCTGCTCCGCACCGACCCTGCAAACAACTACCTACCGCCACTCCGATTGTTTTACCACTTCCTGTGATCATTTAAATTTCAACAAAGTAAATTACATTGTTCATGTATATACCTACCTATTTCTGAGCAAGCTAGATAAAACCGCTTTACCAATTGATGAGGGGATCTCTCTACCTTATTAAGTTACGTCGGTGAGCGAAGTACGGCACGGACCTCTATAAATTCGTAACTGCGATGCAAAATTCGTACCCCAATGGATAAAGTAGTGCTACCGATCGACGTCACGGGTTCTAATTTGCGCAGCAATCGCAGTGGCATCAAATGAATATTTCATCTTTTACTAATCAACCACTTGCACTGATTTAAAAAAAATTAAGTTACTACCTAATCCTTGATGCTTTCATTTTTTTACTCACTCGTATTATGTATACATATATGTGTTCAATGTACTCAATAAATTATATTAGATGTCAGGTATTCCGCTTGATATATCAAAACGATATATTTGAACACGTGAAACGCTGCGAAAATTACACGCACAATCACTGTTTATTAACCTCTGGAACGGCACTAGAGCAATATTTCTCGCTAATCAATATTTGCTAGGAGAATTACGTTAGTTCTTTACGAGCCCAATACACCGAGTAAACTGACGGTACTTTACTGTGAAAACGGGAAAGTGTGACAAATCGATAAACGGAAATCGTTTAATGTGATTCTCTCGATAAGCGCAATTATCAAGGACTATTACTACGCTTTATTGATTCTGGGAACTTAAGTAATTCCCTATTGATTCTACAATAGCCATCATTCATTGCCGACGAGTCCTAATACTCGGCTGCTCGCGTGATGAACAAACCCATCCATCTTATTTTTCCATTATTACAAGTACGTAGGTATCTTTCTACTAACCGTACAGTAAATTGTTGATGTGCCTAGACATAGACAACTCGTCAGGGAAATACACTCGTGAGCAAACATGATTAGAAATTTATAATGTAGATCTTGTCATCTTATCAAAGTAAAAATATGCCAATTAAGTGCTCTTTTTCTTACAAAATTTTAAAACTCTAACTACCGTTCCGGATTTTAACAATTCACTTGTTATTTAAGTTGACAGCAAAGTGGCAGGAATTATTTATTTCAATTAGCATGTTAAACAGTTGAACTTCGCACCTTGTCAATTCCCACTGTCGCTTAAGCACTGATTAAACTCTTGTCAAAGCTTAAGCAGAACTTATAACTCAGATTCTGTGAAATATGCCTCGCTTCGTAACCGCCTTTACATATTTGGTGTATCAACGAGTTTACTGCAACTTGGTTCTTGGCTATATGTATTGTTTACGTACTTAAATTTGAGTACCTAGCACATGTTTCACATAAATGTCAATTCAGAGAACATAGATGTTTTCTGTTATAATTGTAATTTTCGGCTCACCCATTAACGTTTAGAGCTGCAGTTCAAAGAAATGTTCATGTCTGATATTCAGCAAGTGAGTTTAACCATTAACTTAACTTTGGTGGCAATGAAACCTAATTGAAAGTATTCCCATTCAGGCTAAAAAAAAAGTTTTCAAATCTGTTTATAAGTGACGGGGTTCTGATTGATACCTGATATAATAATATTCGAGGTAAAGGCTGTGTTCTAAAATCTTTTATTTAATATTCATAATAGAAAAAATTATACAAACCCTGGACTGTTTTTCCGAAATGGCGGGCACACAACACACGTCTCACAAACAAGTTCCAACGTGAACTAACAGTTCACGGACAAAAGTACCGCTGATCTTCATAAAATGCAGGATTTTTCCAATAAATTTAAGTTATTTTTTTAATAATTTAATTTTTTTATAAAAGCTTTTTTTTACTTTCCTTGTAATCGAAATGAAAAGCTGAGTGTTTAGCTCGGGAAAAACACCTATAATACTCTCGAATTGTCGTCACCCTCGCGATACTTAGGTGTTAGATATCTAATTGTAATATAGGTGCTTTTACTCCCTTATTCAATAATCTACGAAATATAATTTTTATGAATCTCTTTTAGCCATTGCCCTAACTAATTCCCTATTGAATTTCCACGGGAAAGGTTAACGGAAATTGAGTGATGATTCCTACACATTTTCATTATATTCCAAAATTAAGTTCGGGATGTATTTATGTTCACCAACAAATAGTTCCAATTCAATGTATAATAGCGAAACATCACAAAGTAAGTATAATGGTGATCTAAAACTTTTCGTATTATACCAATCTCCGGGCTTCCACTTCGGTGGGGTACGGAACCCTTCGGCCTGAGGACCCGTTATCACCAGTTGAGTTATTGTAACAGATCAATCTTATTCGATTTGGAACGTATCATCTAAGCCAATCAATTTGAAAAATTGAGGAAGGTGTCATAAGAGCCATAGGTACCTATATACGCTAGCGAAAAATATTGTAGGAAACCGCCATTTCACGACACTATGCTGCCTGAGTTTTACTGATACTTGCATATACCCGCACTATCCAGTGTCCAGATTTATACTATACAGGTTATTTGTAATTCACTAGCATCCTTTTAACCCTAAACTCCTACCACTTAAATAAATGTTTTTTGTTTTACGGCTTTTGTCATAACTTAATATTTTTGGTGTAATAACGTTTTGAAAATTTGAGATTACCTCTTATTTTTCGATACTCTGTGTATTTGTATGGGGAAAAAAGTGCTTCATTTTAAAAAGTCGCAAAACAAAAAACATTTGTTTGAGTGATAGGAATTCAGGGTTAAGAGGATGTCAGTGAATTACAAATAACCCTGTATAAATAATTATACGTACCTTAAAATATTTGTATGCACGTACAATAGTACAAAATTATATTTTAGTTTAAACATTTTAATAATTTATCATCTCAAGAACGAAATTCACAATAAATCTTGACTGAAATATGTAATTAGCGTTTATGAATACAAGGGTGAGAGTTTCTCTTAAGTTATTTTATCGCAAGAGTTAAATCAAAGTCACAACATTTCGACATCAATCTTCAGAAATTCATCAACATTCAATCTTACAAGTTTCGTCAGCTTGATTGGCGATATTATACTTACATAACATGAACATTAACGTTAAGCGTTCGCCATTTATATGCTAAGAAATGTGTACCTACATTTATGTTGTAGTACGTAGCAAGAGGGAAATATGGAATCTGGCGCTTACGTCACATTGCATAGTATTCATGTTGAAATTATCATAAAAACATCGTAACCACCAGACGCTATAAGTTCCGTTTTGCCGCGAACTGAAACACGCCTACATAGAATAATCTTGCTATTATTTGAAGTTGCCTTAGCAAACAAAAGGTTAAACGGAAATTAGGAACATTTTGTTAACAATTAGTGAATAGGTAGTCTTCTAAATTTAAAAGCGAATATTAAAGTAGCTCTTAAAAAAATTAAAATAATTTCAAAAGTTGAGAATCTACAGGTTAAATAGGTATAGGTAATTTCAAATCACAAATAGCATTTGGATACCTCATGTGAATTCTGAATTTAAAATGTCTAAAACAACTTTATAAAGGTACGTTATCTTCATTGTATCTCGATACTAAGGTTTTTACTCCAGTATTGGAAGATTTACTGACTTTTTCTCTCTCTCTCAAGGTCCCTTCCCCCTCTCTCACTCTCCCTTCCTTTCTCTATCCCTCTCTCTCTCTTTCTCTCCCCCCCCCCCCCCGCCTCCCTCTCTCGCTCTCTCTCTCTATCCCCTCTCTCTTGGTAAGAGAGCTGTGTGTAAAAATTAATAAATGAGTTTCGTCTTCACACCATGCACTTCCAAGGAATGACATTTATGTATAAAAGTAGCATTCGAAACGTTACACCTCTTTCAAAGAAATCAGAGAAACATACAGAGAAATGAGAGAGATTTCAGAGAAATGTTAATTTAAAACAATAGGATACTATAAGATTTGATTTATGGTTGCTGTTCACGCACTCATACCAAATAATACGTATCTATAGGTACCTATCTAAGTTTCCTACAATTTTCAGACTTTTGCATTTATGCTTGCCTTCTAAAGATAATAAAATTAATAAAACCTAAAGCCAGTGTTCTTAAATCTGTGGGTCGTGAATATTTATACTTTTTAATAGGTAGGTACATATATATTAAGATTATTAAAAATTTGGAGGTAGACAATATTTCTTCGAGTTTATTGTATAAGTATGAATTTATTAACGTAATTTTGTATTAAAATAGCGGGCTTTATTGGCTTAAATAAAGAACGGAGCAATGGTGTCATATTGTGTGTATGTATATATGTTGGTATAATAAAAAAACCATTACTCTGTGATAAAAGTGAACTATAATTCCATCACAGTCGGGAGCCTCGCTTTTGGGCAAAGTTTTCTGGAAAAGTGCGAAGTGTTGTTATAAGCTAAATAAATGCTCGGGCCGCACCTGTTTCAGTGGTATTAATTAGAGTTGAATAAATATTGACATGATTTATTACTTTATTCATTTTAATTGATACTAAACTATTCGACGTGAAATTATTACTATATGCACGTTTCGGCCACATTGCAGTGGCCGTGTCATGACATGACTCATAAATATATACTAGGGGCGTTCAATAAAAAGTGAGAATGAGTATGTTATAAACAACTTTTACTAAATGTCATTTTATTTTTCGACATAGTCACCTTTTAGCATAATACACTTAGTATATCTTTTTTCTACACTTAAAATTCCATTTTTAAAAAAGGTCTCATCTTGAGCACTTAAAAAATCTTGTACTGCAGCTACTACCGCGTCGTCGTCTTCATATTTCTGGCCTCTTAGGTATTGTTTCAATCTCGGAAATAGGTAGAAATCATTGGGAGCGAGATCTGGTGAATACGGAGGATGCTTAAGGATATCGAACGCAGCATCACGAATTGCAGCCATTGCAACGGCGGACTTGTGTGCCGGGGCATTGTCCTGGTGGAACAGCACAACTTTCGAGAGTTTACCTCGCCGTTTTTCGCGGATCTCATTGCGCAATGTTGCTATTTGTTTGGCGTATAAAGTGCCCGTAATAGTGGCTCCATGCTCGAGATACTCAATCATTAATACCCCTTTACCATCCAAAAAACAGAGCCCATGACCTTACCGGCAGATGGGCTCACCTTGAATTTCTTCGGAGTTGGAGATGATGGCCTTTTCCATGTCATCGACTGCAGTTTCGTTTCAGGGTCGTAACGATGGAGACATGTTTCGTCCATTGTTATAAATCGCGCCAAAAAAAGTCCCCGGTCTTGCTGCATCAGGTTCAAAGCTTCTTGACAAATCTCTAGTCTAGTTTGTTTTTGCGTTTCAGTAAGCATTCTTGGTACCCAACGCGCAGATACCTTTTTCATACCCAAGCGTTCATGTAAAATATTATGCACGCTCCCCGTTGAAATTTTTACATTTTCAGCAATAAAACGAACCGTGACACGACGATCCGCCAAAACTGAGTTTTCGACTTTTTTCCCAATTTCTTCAGTTACTGCTGTAGTAGGGCGTCCGGAGCGGGGGTCGTCCATTGTCGATGTTCTTCCACGTCTAAATTCGGCGCACCAACGTGCGACTGTCGAATACGGAGGTGCATTAGACCCTTAAGAGTCCCGCAAATCCAAATTGACTTGGTCCGTAGAAAAATTTTTCAAATACAAGTATTTGATAACGGCGCGCAGTTCAATTTTCTCCATTTTCGCTAACGTACTCAATAGCATTGCAAAGAAATTACCGTATATTTTTTTAAACAAAAGACAGTTAGTTTTTTTTTTCATAGCAATCAGCTAGATAGATTAGCTTTACCGGCCAGTAATTAATTTCGTAATATTAAAAGAGTTTGCATCTCATTCTCACTTTATATTGAACGCCCCTCGTAAATGCATGTTATATAGCAATAGTTATGAGTGAAAACCACGAAAATTGAAATCATTATTCTACGTGTGTCTGTGTTAAATGATTGGCATTTCCTATGCAATGTATGCGGTAAAATGCTACATCACACCTCATATATGGCGTGTATGCAGTAAATTCAATATACTCGTAAGGCTTAAAAATTCTGATTTTTCACAATATGCTCTTCCAAAGTCACATTTTTTTATTTTTCGATAAACTTGTTCATTTAAATAAAGACCAACTACTTCAAAGAGTGTCATTCTTAATAAAATTTAAACGGTTTCCATAATAATTTTCGGGAAAAGAATAATTCGGGCCACCTTTACTTTGAGCAATAATAATTCGATCAAGAAATAAATTGGCGTGTTACAACTGAGTGTTCTTAACCAGACGACCAACAGATATGACCGGATGGCCTAGTGGTTAGAGAACCTGATGAAGCTTGAGATCCCGGGTTCAATCCCCAATCGGGGCAGATATTTATATGAAAAATACGAATATTTGTGCTCTGGCCTTGGATGTTTATTGTGTATTTATGTACCTATGTATCTATTTATCTTCATTATGTTTGTCTATTCGTTACCCGCAGTACAAGCTTTGCTTAGTTTGGGACTAGGTCGAATGAAGAGTAGGTACACGGAAAGAACATGTCTAATCCATTTTTCTTGAAAGGGAGATTTTAATCTCAAAATATAGAGCACGCAATGAACTGTAACTTACCACTCAGTTACAGATACAAATCTTTATGGAACTTACTTTTACCTTTTAAAAAAATAAAAATGTATACGAAAATTATAATGGTTAATTTAGTTACATTGTTTACAACTTTAAAATTGCGATAACTCAAAAAGTTGATAATGTGACCAGACAGGTTTTCCGTGTACCTACCCTTGAATTGGTATAAATAAATCGTCCAATGATTTATTTATTTGTTTAGATGTTACGACGATCCTGGCGTCGCTGGTGGTGCTGGGCATGGGCTCGTCGGGGCAGGTGTTCGCGGCGTCGGCGCTGCGCGGGCTGCGCTTCTTCCAGATCCTGCGCATGGTGCGCATGGACCGGCGTGGCGGCACCTGGAAGCTGCTCGGCTCCGTCGTCTACGCACATCGACAGGTTTCCAATTTATTTATTTTTTTGCAAGTGACACGTCCTTGTTAGCCTCAGATAGCTTTTAATGAATAACGAAAAGAGGAAGACCTGCCAGACGACTGCTTAGCTGCTTCCATAGTACAGTAAATAATGTGCCCTCAATCAACTTAATCACACATTACATTAGGGGTTTCTGTAACAAAAACCGTCCCAAGTCCTTCTGTTCCTACACAATATTCTATTTGGTCATATAATCTGAAAATGGTTTCAGCGTTTGAAGTGTACAATAATGTTCTTAAAAGTCTTCCGGTTAGATGTGTTAATTATTTATTATTTCAGGTTTAGGTTTAGTTTAAATATCAACACGTTGCTAGTAAAAGAAATAAATAATTTCTGGTAATTGCGAAATGAAAAGACTTTATAAAAACTTCAATTAACTAGGTATTAACAGTTAGACGTAAAAGGTTAATAACCTTCTGAATTTGTGGACCAAATAACCATAGCTACAAATTTATTTATTTATTCTGCGTTCATGTAGAGTCATGTGGGGTATACGTACGCAGCATGCAAGTGGACGTAATAATGACCATATAGTTGCGTATTTACACTTAACAGAAGAAGTGCGGACACTTTCCCAACGATGCCATGAAAGTGTCCGCATTTCTCTTGTTGATAAAATTAAATAATATCAAATAGTAGTTTTATTTTTGTTGGTAAAGGTTTATCACACAAATTAAATCATATCATTTAAATTAACTGAAACTTTTATTCTGGATGCAGTTTGCTAAAAATTGCGTACAGTTGCCCCACATGACTTTACCTATGACCTGCCCAAACAATTTATTTCCTCTTAAGTGTAAAGTTTAACTATTATTACTCGCCCTCTCAGTAAACCGCTAGCTTTCCTCTATGTAGCTACGTAGTAATATAATATTAAACTCGTTTCCGTGGTGATACTTGGTAAGTTCCCATTCATTATAGCGTCTCCGTTAAAATTATGTTAATTCAAGTTCGTAGCATAATTAATTACTCGATATAAGCAATTTGTAATTTAATAACGCGGTAGCAAAATGGCCGTCAAAGCATTAATAAAGGGGTTTAATTTCATTAACCTGCCAGCGAAAACGATATACTAAGTCGATGATGCGCAGCAGTAGTGGTATGCAGTACATTACATTAGCAAATTTGTAACAAACAATATGCTGTAGAATATCCACTTCCTCATTATTATTTGTGATAAGTAGTTAAGGTTTTTTTTGTGCATATTTCATGAAGTATTTATACTTTCGCTTTGCGTAGTTATAACAAACACACCAACATCAACAATTTAACGAACCCAAAAGCCCAGAACCGAACTGTAATTTACAAACTATTCATATTGACTTACTCAAATTAAAACTAGTTGATTAAAAACCCCTTTTAAATAAAGGCATTCCTCTCTGTACGTCGGCTGTTAGAGGCCTATGAGTAAACTACATCAAAGTGATGTAAGTACGAAACGCATTCTATAAAAAAAACTTTCAAGTAGGTACTCAGCGCTCGCGAATTATTTGTTTGTTCCTCTTGCGGTGGAGATGAGTGGTTGTAGGGGTTCCGAGGCAATACTTTGTGAGGCGCCGTCTTGGTGTGAGAGGTCTTGACCATCGCTCTGGGTCGTTTCTGGTGCAAAAGTTATCCATCGCGGTTCAACGGGGCAATGCGGCTAGTGTGTTGGGCACATTTGCGCCTGGTACGATCCGGGGCGGTTTAGATGTCACTTTTTATTTTATTGTATTTTGTGTATACGAAATTAATAAAGAGACTTAAGAAAAAATTAAAATTAATTAAAAAGACTGTAGCGTAATTTAACTGACCATATAACTTATATGTATAAATTATTAGACAAATTTATATTGAATTAATACATACTACTAGCAACTAAAAATCTAACTATGTAGTTAATTGAAAATGAATCTTTTCGGGGATAACTTCCAATAACGGAACCCTTAGGTATTCTCGTACTTTCACCATGTCTGTCTGTCCGTCCGTCCGCGGTAAGCTAAGGCTTAGAGACTATTCGTGCTAGAACGCTGTATTTTTGCATTGATACATATATGTAGCCATTACTCCGACAAAGTAGTAAAATAAAACGTATAAAAATTTTTTTTTTTAGAATATCTACCTCCTTACACGTAAAGTAGGAGTATTTTTTTCTTGTCTAACCTTATAGTATGGGATATCGCCAGATAGGTCTTGGAAAATCATTACGGGGTTGTGAAGCAGTGGCGTAGCATACCTTGGAGGGGCCCTGTATAAAAATTATTTGGGGGGCCCAAATGAAGGGTAAAGATTCACGTTGGGGGCCTCTGTAGCCCAAGGGGGCGTATCATTGATACGGCTGATACGGCGGTAGCTATTGTGAAGACGATTTTTCGATACAGTGATTCGACTGTCAAATATTCAACATTAAAATTTTAAATAAAAAATAAAACCTCCTTCAAAAAACCCCCAAAAAAACATAAAATAATAATTGATTGAACCGACCACAATAAGCATGAAAATATCTTTCTACTAATCTGTTTGAAGTTGGTGCCTCAGCACGAGCCAGCAGGAGTGTAGAAGCCCTATAATAGGTATGTAGGTAAGTTAGATTACTAGGTCCACTCCTGCTGGCTCGTGCTGAGGCACCAACTTCAAACAGATTAGTAGAAAGATATTTTCATGCTTATTGTGGTCGGTTCAATCAATTATTATTTTATGTTTTTTTGGGGGTTTTTTGAAGGAGGTTTTATTTTTTATTTAAAATTTTTTTATTTCCAATTTTTTTTTGGGTGTTTTTTGAAGGCGGTTTTATTTTTTATTTAAAATTTTTTAATTTTTTCTTTTTAGTTGTTGCTAATGGCCTGGACTGGCACTCTTTACTGACTGTACTTTTTGCCTCTGGTTACCAAAGTACTTATCAAGACGAATCAAACGAGACCAAACTTGATGGGGTTATGTCGTTTTACTACGGAGTTCTTATGGTCACCATCCAACTTCATTGTCAGACCCTGGTTACCATCTAGGACCAAAGTACTCGTTGAGACGAGTCAAATGAGTCCGTACTCGATGGGGTAAGTGCCGTTACTTTATGGAGTAACTTTGGCCACCTTCCAGCTCCATCATCAGACCCTGGTTACCATCTGGGATCAAAGTGCTCGTCAAGACGTTTCAAATGAACCCAAACTCGACGGGGTTGTCTTGTTTTATTACAGAGTTTCTATGGCCACCTTCCAACTCCATCATCAGATTAGCTCCATGTCACAATAATATTGCATTGTCACCTGATTTACACATGCATGTAAAATATGAAATCAATCAGAAACCGGGAAGTGAGTCAAATTCAACTTGCAAGATTTGACCCGTTGAGGAGTTCCGTTGGCCATCTGCGGTCTTCTTCATCAGATCTAGTTTACCAAATGACACTTTATGAATGCAAATGCTCGATTTGTCACTGAAAATACTAAAATCGCTTTACATTTCCCTTGAACTTTTGAAGAGTTCCTTCAATTCCTCATGGATCCCATCATCAGAACTGGATTCCGGTAACAACGGGACCAACCTTGAAGCATATGCTTTCAAACAACGAAAGAATTTTCCAAATCGGTTCATAAATGACGGAGTTCTGAGGTAACACACGTTAAAAAAAAAAAAAAAAGAACATACAACCGAATTGAGAACCTCCTCCTTTTTTTGAAGTCGGTTAAAAATGCAAATTTTTGTAAAATCAAGTGGCTCCCCTCCCCCTCTGCGCTAACACCAATAGGAGCGGAGCGGAGCAGAAGAACGTTTCAAAATCGGGGGTTTTTGAAGTAAAACTTCTATAGGCACGCTTGACTTAGGAGTGGGAGTACGGTGGGGGGGGGGAAATTTTTTTATATCGAGGAACTAAGGAGAGCCATAATTGATGAAAAAGCAAATTGGATTAAAAAAATAAGCTGCCCTAATTACTAATTCCAAAGACGGAGTCGAGGGCAAAAGCTAGTGCCTTATACAACAAAAATCATATTACAAGTTAAGTATGAAGTATCTTTTTCTATTTATTTTTTTATTTTCTTCAACTTCATTTTTTTTTTTTTTAATTACTTTTACGGTCATCCCGTGAAACCATATATTTCAAAAAATAAATAGAAAAAGATACTTCATACTTAACTTGTAAAAGTTGGCCTAGTAGCGCCATCTCTTGGTCCAGGTGAGCGGGTAGCTCCGAAGGAGTGTTGAAGTCTCTCGGTAGAGGGCATTAACATAGATGCGCTTTATCACTGCCTAATGTGATTATAACAGACTGAAGTGTACGATGTATGGGAAAGATTCGTCGCTAACTTCTAGACCAGTGATGGTGTAGGGGTAAGCACGCAGCACGGAACGCTGAGGACCTGGGTTCGATTCCCAGCATTGGTCTTTTTTCTGGGGTTTTTTCTGTGCATCTATATTTCAGTTTGTATTTAGTTTGAAAAAAATCATATTATTAATAGCTTGTTAGAAAGCTAAAAATACATACATGTTTTACGTACAATCTGCACGCCAAATGTGTTAGCAAAATTTTCTGTTTTTGTGTCATTTCATTTATGTTGAGCAACCTGATAAAAAATAATATTTTTTTTTAATTTTTGGTCTCGCGTTCTAAATCGTGTAGGTACAGATAATTATTCTTTTAATATTGCATAAGATCAGCTATATAGTATAAATCTTCCCAGATTAATTTTTCGCTTCGAGCCATTACCTACATTAAATTTTAACCTTAATACTATGACGATACCGTTTGTTTTGAAAGATAAGGGCTCGAAGCGAAAAATTCACCTGGGAAGATTTATACTATATTTTATCTAGTACAAAAGAAAATAAAAAAAATGGCCAACTTTTTTAAATAAATTTTTGAAGATGCGTTTCCGACTTTTTTTGCAAAAAACTTATTTTCAATTATCTCAAATTTGGTTTACTTTTGCATAGGGCATTATGGGACAAAAATTATTGCAAATGACCTCCCCCATAACCCCTTAACGGGAATAGGGCGACTTACCAATAACCCTGTATATAATCAGGATCTCGGGCCGAACGGCTCCAACGATTTCGATGTAATTTGGTATGTGGGGGTTTTCGGGGATGAAAAATTGATCTAGCTTGGTCTTATCTCTGGGAAAACGCTTGCTACCGAGTTTTAGCCCGAGCGGAGCTTGGTTGCCCAGGTACGATAGGAAAACTATTACAGCTCAATTTACTTGAGAATTATTATTATTATTAGTAGTTTAAGTTTAAGTTTAAGAGTAAATTATTAAATTATAAAAATATACTATTTCGTACTAAAATACAAAATCCTTAGAAAAATATTACTGTTTAATACGGATAGTATAATTAATAGTAAAATCAATAAGATAGGCAAGGATTTTTTCGTAACGGCTGCGGAACCCTATCCTGGGCGTGTTCGACACGCTCTTTAGGTCCCGTTTTTAGGGTTCCGTAGTCAACTAGGAACCCTTATAGTTTCGCCATGTCTGTCCGTCTGTCTGTCTGTCCGCGGCTAAGCTCAGAGATCGTTAGTACTAGGAAGCTGTAATTTGGCATGAATATACATATCAGTCACGCCAACAAAGTGGTAAAATAAAAAATAAAAAAATATTTTTTTTTAGGGTACCTCCCATAGACGTAAAGGGGGGTGATTTTTTTTTATCGACTAATCCTATAGTGTGGGGTATTGTTGGATAGGTCTTTTAAAACCATTGCGGGGTTGCTAGCATGATTTTTCTATTCAGTGATCTGTTTGCGAAATATTCAACTTTAAAGTGAAAATTTTCATTAAAATCGAGCGTCCCCCCCCTCTAAAATCTAAACTGTTCGGTGGAAAAATTTGAAAAAATTCAGAATGGTAGTAAATATATCAAATTTACTACGAAAATTATAGCGACTAAGATTGCTTGGAAATTATTTGTAGTTTAAGAGTAAATAGTAGCTTAAGGTATAAAACATACCTAAACTTGGATGATTCCGTACACATACGAAATCCTTAGAAAAATATTACTTGATTTTTTTGTAATGGCTACGGAACCCTACCTTGTGCGTGTCCGACACGCTCTTGGCCGGTTTTTTTTACTAGCGAGTCACGTCTGAAAGTTATTGTTTCATAGTTGTACTACTCTATTTTAATAGTATATTTTTTATCGAGGGACTAAAAGAAGCCAATATATACCCGAGGTGGTTATAGCCACCCGAACTTTAGCGAGGGTGTCTATTTATCCGAGGGTTTATATTGACTTTTAGTTTCCAGGTGAAAACCCTATTTTTCACTTCGATTGCGTGAAAAAAATAGTCAGTTTAGTACAATAAGATTTAATAAAAAAAACAGCGCGTGGAGTCCCTCCGCGCATAAGAACTTCATAATAAACCAACCCGCTCCCAATCCGCTCCTAACCCGCCCCAACCCGCCCCCAACCCGCTCCCAACTCACTCCCACCCAACCCGCCCACAACCCGCTCTCAACCCGCCCCCAACCCGCTCCCAACTCGCTAACAAACCGGCTCTCAACCCGCCCCCAACCCGCTCCAAACCCGCTCCCAACCCGCTCCCAACCCACCCCCAACCCGCTCCCAACCCGCCCATAACCCGCTCCCAACCCGCCCACAACCCGCTCTCAACCCACCCCCAACCCGCTCCCAACCCGCGCCCAACCCGCCCCCAACCTGCTCCCAACCCGCCCATACACAAACTGGAAAAAATAGAATGGCGCCACCTTCTATGCGGGAAAAGCATAGAACTAAGACCACGTAGACTAAGAACGTAACATTTTCGTCATGAAAATGGTCCACACAATCTTATTTTTTTATATATATTTTGTTTTGCCACTAAGCAAGTACTGGCTGTTTGAGTTTATCTAAGTCACTCGAAATGAATTAAAAAAATAATTACTTTTACTCCCTAGGGACTAAAGCACTCACTTTACTCCCGCCTCGTAAGGCTATATTGACCTACTTTTAGAGCATGAGAAGTGAAAAATATATTTAATAGTAGATTGATAACCAAGGGTGGAAAGTGACCCATTTAACGCGAGATATTTCTGGCGCTCGAACGAAGTGAGAGCGCCAATAGTTCGAGGGGAAATGGGTAATTTCACCCGAGTTAGACACTCTACTTTTCATTTCGACTGTGAGGAAAGTAAAATACTACAAAAAAATGAGAATAATAATAAATTGAATTTACTTATAGCCAAACGAAGAAGTTTTGACCCTTATTACTTATTTATATTTTTCTTTCACATTTTCACGAATGACTTCCATCTCTTTCTTAACCTAACTAAAGAAAGAGATGGAATATTAACGTGACGCAATAAAGATCTAATTTCTTGTTTCAAACGGATGTTCGGCGTACAACCTCCAGTTTTGTATATAAGCTCCTTGGTCACGACGTGCTTCTAGATGGCCATGGCGAAACGTGAAAAAAACTGTCATTGACGTACTGAATTGTCTTCGACTCCGTGGCTAATAGTAAAAATTTAAAAAAAAATACTTTCCACCCTAGAGATGAAAGCGCAATTTTCCACCCGGCTATCTACCCATGAAAATTTAACTTTCCGAACAGGAGAGATGAAAAATATTTGCCAAGCTCCAATACCTGTGTGACAATCCTCTATAATATATAATAGTTTATTGCTCGCTAGTGTTTACCAAGATAAGCTTCAAACTTAATTCTATTACAAGTATTTAAAAAAAAAATACTTTAATTTATTTAAGGGTGTAAGGGTTCTCATTTATCATCTTACGGGGCCCAAGCCAACCTCTCCTGCTCGCGGTACACCCTGCTAACTAACAAACGAGGCATAACTGGCGACCCACCAACCCGCACCGGACCAGCGTGGTGGGCTTAAGGTCCGTACCTCCCTATGAATGTACAACTCCCCGAATCGGCCCCGAGTGCTCGGCGATGCGAGGATGCCCGGTGATGACGGTGACCGGGTCAATTCTCAAGTCAGGGGTGCTAAGAATCCCCGAGCGTCAACGACTGCTTTCCGTCATACTAAACCTGCATGTAGAATGGACACTGAGAATCTCAATATCTTGACTTATAATGTCAGAACTTTGCTTAAGGATGACCGATTAATCGAACTTGAAAACGCAATAGAAGACATTAATTGGGACATAATAGGTCTTGCTGAGGTAAGAAGAGAGGGAGAAGAGATTGTAGAAAGAGACAACTGCATATTCTATCACTGTGGAGCTGCTGGAGGGCAACATGGAGTGGGTTTTCTGGTGGCAAAAAAGTGGAAGGATAATATTATCGAATTTTATGGCTACTCGGAAAGGATCGCCGTCCTAAAGTTTCGCATGACACCAACACAGAGTCTCACTGTTATACAAGCTTATGCACCGACATCTGCTCATAGCGACGACGAGACAGAAGACTTTTACGACCTTCTAAATAAGGCTTGCGATGATCACCGAGGAACTTGGAACCTGGTCCTCGGTGATTTCAACGCTAAAGTAGGACCAAGACAAGAACTGGACAACGCAGATATATTAGGACCATACGGGTTAGGAAACCGAAACACTCGAGGTACTCGCTTAATTCAGTTCGCATTTGGACAAAGCCTCAAGGTATCTAATAGTTTTTTCCATAAAACATCGCAACGACGCTGGACATGGGCATCTCCAGACAGTAGTTTTAGAAATGAAATAGATTTCATATTATCATCAAACCAAAGTATCGTTAAAGATGTAGGTATCATCAATAAAATCAATTTTAGTTCCGATCATAGACCAGTTAGAGCCAAACTCAATTTTAATTTCAAAATACATCGCAAAATAACTTTTTCTAACCGTTTCAACAAACTCAATAGAGCGGTATTAATGGCAAATTATGATCAGTTCAACATAGAACTTCATAATCAATTTGAAGGTATGGATACTGATGTGGAAGACGTGAACATAAAGTATACCAACATTATTGAGAGTATAAGAAAAGCCAGCAATAAGATATCCCAGAGACCTAAAAAACTAAGTAAACTGACTGCAAACACCATATCACTAATTGAAGAAAGAACTCGGTTAAACCGAGGTTCAGCGGAATACCGTAAACTGGATCGAATAGTTAAGCGCAGCATCAGAAAGGACATCAGGGATAACAACACTGAATTAGTCAAGACTGCACTCATCAAAAATAGATCGCTAAGAACAGCTAAGCAGGGAATGTATAAAGGAAAGTCCTGGATCACCAACTTGAGAGACGAAGATGGCACCAAACATAGTAATAGGGAAAAAATACTAGATATTTGCACTAATTTCTATAAAAAACTTTATTCCGATTCAGCTAAAAGTTATAACACAGAAGAGTTTATTTGTGCTGACAACATTCCTCCGATTACCGAAGACGAGGTAGATAAGGCTCTTCGAAAGATAAAGCTGGAAAAGAGTCCAGGAGTTGACGGAATCAGCACAGAGACTCTTGTATTTGGCAAACCAATTTTACTCCCCCACCTAACAAAATTTTTCAATCTTATTCTTCGCACCGGTAAATTTCCGCAAAAAATGTGTCATTCCAACATAATACTCCTGCATAAGAAAGGCGATAAATGCGATATTGGCAATTATCGTCCTATTAGCCTTATTTCACACGCCTACAAGACCTTCATAAAAATTATAGAAAGTCGCATTGCTGGGCAGCTTGACCAGCTTCAACCGCCCGAGCAAGCTGGCTTTAGACCCGGATTTTCAACCACAGATCATCTTCATACTCTTAATCAACTCATAGAAAAATGCAATGAATTTAATAAACCGCTCTACCTGGCATTCATAGATTACTCGAAGGCATTTGACAGTATCAAACATTCTGCAATAGAAACAGCACTTCATAATCAGAACATTAACCCAACGTATATAAATCTGTTGATGTCAATTTATAATAACAGCACTGCCAATATAAAGCTCAACCATTTATCAGGTCAGTCATTCAAAATAGAAAAAGGAGTAAAACAGGGCGACCCGCTATCTCCCAAATTGTTTACAAGCTCACTAGAAGAGATATTCAAGAGCCTGGCGGAAGCTTGGAGGGAGAAGGGCATTGTGGTCGACGGCAGAAGACTAACGAATCTTCGCTTCGCCGACGACATAGTCCTTTTCTCTTCCTCAGCATCAGAACTCGAAGTGATGCTTCAAGATCTCAGCTCTGCAAGCCTTCAGGTTGGACTTCTGATGAACAGAACCAAAACAAAAGTCATGACCAATAGCACGAAACGTAGGGTCGAGGTAGATGGGCACGTCATGCATTATGTCGACGAGTATATTTACTTGGGCCAGATAGTTTCTTTTAACAATAGGCAAGACAAAGAGGTCGAAAGACGAATTGATAACGCCTGGAAGAGCTTCTGGTCCATGAAGGAGCTGTTGAAGGGTAACCTTCCATTGTCACTCAAGCGGAAACTCGTCGACACATGCATACTGCCTATCCTAACCTACGGTGCTCAAACGTGGTCCCTGACTGAAATTCAGAAGTCCAAATTGAAGGTCTGCCAAAGAGCTATGGAGCGCAGCATTTTAGATGTAAAAAGAACCGATCGAGTCCGGAACACTGTACTGCGCTCCAAAACATGCATTGTAGATGTAGGTAAAGCAACCGCCAGGCTGAAATGGGACTGGGCTGGCCATGTCTGCCGCATGCACCCAGAGAGATGGGCGCGGGTCACCACTCAATGGGTGCCCCAGGACGGTTGCCGGCGCCGCGGCAGGCCAAGGCGAAGATGGCGGGATGACCTAGACACGTTCTCGAGCGACTGGTCAAACACAAGTGCAGACAGGCCGAGTTGGAAGTCCAGGGGAGAGGCCTTTGCCCAGCAGTGGGACACTGAACCAGGCTATTAAAAAAAAAAAAAAAAAAAAAAAATTTATTTAAAAATTTGCTAAGGTAAAGCTCTTACGTATTGCATAGCCTATTTTTTTTATATTAGAGAGCCCAGACAAACGAACTAGTGGGTCACCTGATGTTAAATGAACACCACTGTCCATAGACACTCGCAGCGCTTTACGCGATACCAGTACGTTGTCGACCCAAATACCTAGTTAGTTATTCATTCTAAAGCTCTGCTGTATTCGTAATGTGACCGTCAAATCATGATTCATGAATAATTAATTCTATAACTACTGTTAAGTAGACTTTGTCCTATGTTTTTGCATTTGCTAATTGTCGTTGGCGTAGCTACAGGATTTTCGAATTTCGAAAAAAGTTTCTCGGGTGACCATTGCCCACCTTTGCCCCCTCTTAGCTACGACTTTGCCTATTCTAATAATGTAATTACAGACATAATTTTCATGGTACTAGGATTGGCATTGTCGGCATTGTCGCCAATTTTTCAAACCATTAATTTTTCAAATAGAGATTGTGATGAAAATTAGTAAGCACTTGAAAGGATATCGTCTCATTTTGTTTTATCAGCCGATAAGCTAATGAATTGTAGGCACTGATACGCCGCAACCCCATGGACGCTGATATTCGAGCATATTGATAGCCTAATCCCGCCCGATCCGTATCTTCTACAAAATTGCTTTGATTTCCGAATCACTGACTAACCAACGCCATTTTTTATGAATAAGTAATGATAGACGATAAGAGGTTGATATGTAAAACTTTACCGATATATTTTTGATGAAGACATAACTTTCTGACTAGTTATTATATGTATTTACTAGCTTTTGCCCGCGGCTTCGCTCGCGTGTACTATGAGTATTACAAAGAACCAAGATATCAAGCAAGCAAGCATACAGGCAAGCAAGCAAGCAGGTCCACAATTGACCGAGAAATCGGTGAACATACCTACATAAAAAAAAGTGGAATGCATAACCTCCTCCTTTTTTAGAAGTCGGTTAAAGAGCCCTTTGCGGCCTACTTACAGTATAAACTTATGAATTTTGAAATTTTAGCTTTCTACAAATGAATTTTGAAATTTTAGCTTTCTACAACCAGTAAAACGCAAAATTCCGTTTTTTCCCGTTCCCGTAAGAATTTCGGGAAATGTTTTCTTAATGCTCCCCTACACTCCCCAAGGAACCCACTTGCCAAATTTCAGCTTTCTATGACCAGTAAAACGAAAAATCCCGTTTTTCCCGTTCCCGTGGGAATTTTGGAAAGTCCTCTCTCAATGCTCCTCTACACTCCCCAGATAACCTACATGCCGAATTTCAGCTTTCTACGACCAGTAAAACGAAAAATCCCGTTTTTTCCCGTTCCCGTGGGAATTTGGGAAAGTCCTCTCTCAATGCTCCTCTACACTCCCCAAGCAACCTACATGCCGAATTTCAGCTTTCTACGACCATTAAAACGAAAAATCCTGTTTTTTCCCGTTCCCGTGGGAATTTTGGAAAGTCCTCTCTCAATCCAGCTCTACACCCCCAAGCAACCTACATGCCGAATTTCAGCTTTCTACGACCAGTAAAACGAAAAATCCCGTTTTTTCCTTATCCCGTGGGAATTTCCGAAAATCCTTAAAACTGTTTTTTACTATTATAATTACCTACTTTTATGCCAAATTTGAAGAGTCTAGTAATTATAGTTCATAGGATCCCGTTGAACTGAATATATAAATCCCGTTTTTTCCTTATCCCGTGGGAATTGTGCAAAATCCTGAAATTAATGTTTTAACTAATGTAATACCTACTTGTGTATCAAATTTGAAGAGTCTAGTTATTACAGTTACTGAGATAGGGTCACTCGGAATCGAATGTATAAATCCCGTTTTTTCCCGTTCTCGAGGGAATTCCCAAAAATCCTTCCTTAGTGGATGCTTACATTGTATAAGGTATCTATGTGCAAAATTTCAAGTCTCTAGGTCCAGTGGTTTGGGCTGTGCGTTGATTTATCAACAGTCATTTAGTTTATTTAGACATTTCAACCCCATCGCACCCCATCCAGGGAGATGGTATTTTACGTCTGCCACGTCGGATTTTAAAACCGTTGTTGTTTTCATAACCAGCGACCCGATAAACCATAGAAACAACACCCATGTTGATTTTCAGGCTTTGTTACCCCTTTCCCCCCTTTTAGGGGTTGAATTCTCAAAAAACCTGAAACACGTGTTTACTCATTTATCATTAGGAGTAATTCTGTGAAGTTTCGAATAAAATAATCGAACTAATCTTGTTTCCCCATACAAACTTTGGACCCCCGTTTCACCCCCTTAGGGTGTGAATTTTGAAAAATCCTTTTTTAGTGCACCCCTAGATCTTATAAGGAACCTACATGCCAAATTTTGAATCTCTAGGCCCAGTGGTTTGGGCTGTGCGTTGATATGTCAGTCAGTCAGTCAGTCAGTTTCTTCTTTTATATATATAGATAATATCAGAATGTTCGAAATTAATAACTTATATACATATTTACTTTACTAAACCTACAATTTTACCATATGCTACTGATACTATTACTTTAAAAATACCTTTATTCAATTTAGGCTAACAAGCACTTGAAAGTCAAAGAAATAATCTACCACCGTACACCGACCGATTCGGAAAAAGCCTTTTGGGCAGAATCCGACAAGAAACTCAACAAGTTATATTTCTTCAATGAACTAAAACAATTACTTTGCTCACCCGCGACCTTACAATAGTTACGTTTATGCAAGAAATGTGCGTTCATGCAGTTCCTCCACCTCCACACTGTACGAACACACACAAATCACATAAACCCAACCATCACCACCACGAAGCTACACTGACGCGTTTCGAACTCAACCAGAGCTCATCTTCAGAGTTACCACAACCGTATGCTATGCTACCAAATGTTAAACTAACAAACCAAAACAAATGTTTTAACTTGTCACTGTAACTTCTCAAGTACCCACTTTATTTTTCTTATTCTCAAACTACCCCACAAAAATTAACTTTTATTGACATATTATAAAACTACCTTGAATTTTTTTGTTTATTTATTTATAAGGCATATTTAATTTATAATGCATGGAAATAATTAGGTACAACACTATGGGGTCTATTATTAATGAACAGGTAAATTTAGTATCTTCTCCTTTACTGCGGCTTGGGTCGAATTTGAACAGTTAGTATTAATTAAATATGCCTTATAAATAAATAAACAAAAAAATTCAAGGTAGTTTTATAATATGTCAATAAAAGTTAATTTTTGTGGGGTAGTTTGAGAATAAGAAAAATAAAGTGGGTACTTGAGAAGTTACAGTGACAAGTTAAAACATTTGTTTTGGTTTGTTAGTTTAACATTTGGTAGCATAGCATACGGTTGTGGTAACTCTGAAGATGAGCTCTGGTTGAGTTCGAAACGCGTCAGTGTAGCTTCGTGGTGGTGATGGTTGGGTTTATGTGATTTGTGTGTGTTCGTACAGTGTGGAGGTGGAGGAACTGCATGAACGCACATTTCTTGCATAAACGTAACTATTGTAAGGTCGCGGGTGAGCAAAGTAATTGTTTTAGTTCATTGAAGAAATATAACTTGTTGAGTTTCTTGTCGGATTCTGCCCAAAAGGCTTTTTCCGAATCGGTCGGTGTACGGTGGTAGATTATTTCTTTGACTTTCAAGTGCTTGTTAGCCTAAATTGAATAAAGGTATTTTTAAAGTAATAGTATCAGTAGCATATGGTAAAATTGTAGGTTTAGTAAAGTAAATATGTATATAAGTTATTAATTTCGAACATTCTGATATTATCTATATATATAAAAGAAGAAACTGACTGACTGACTGACTGACATATCAACGCACAGCCCAAACCACTGGGCCTAGAGATTCAAAATTTGGCATGTAGGTTCCTTATAAGATCTAGGGGTGCACTAAAAAAGGATTTTTCAAAATTCACACCCTAAGGGGGTGAAACGGGGGTCCAAAGTTTGTATGGGGAAACAAGAATAGTTCGATTATTTTATTCGAAACTTCACAGAATTACTCCTAATGATAAATGAGTAAACACGTGTTTCAGGTTTTTTGAGAATTCAACCCCTAAAAGGGGGGAAAGGGGTAACAAAGCCTGAAAATCAACATGGGTGTTGTTTCTATGGTTTATCGGGTCGCTGGTTATGAAAACAACAACGGTTTTAAAATCCGACGTGGCAGACGTAAAATACCATCTCCCTGGATGGGGTGCGATGGGGTTGAAATGTCTAAATAAACTAAATGACTGTTGATAAATCAACGCACAGCCCAAACCACTGGACCTAGAGACTTGAAATTTTGCACATAGATACCTTATACAATGTAAGCATCCACTAAGGAAGGATTTTTGGGAATTCCCTCGAGAACGGGAAAAAACGGGATTTATACATTCGATTCCGAGTGACCCTATCTCAGTAACTGTAATAACTAGACTCTTCAAATTTGATACACAAGTAGGTATTACATTAGTTAAAACATTAATTTCAGGATTTTGCACAATTCCCACGGGATAAGGAAAAAACGGGATTTATATATTCAGTTCAACGGGATCCTATGAACTATAATTACTAGACTCTTCAAATTTGGCATAAAAGTAGGTAATTATAATAGTAAAAAACAGTTTTAAGGATTTTCGGAAATTCCCACGGGATAAGGAAAAAACGGGATTTTTCGTTTTACTGGTCGTAGAAAGCTGAAATTCGGCATGTAGGTTGCTTGGGGGTGTAGAGCTGGATTGAGAGAGGACTTTCCAAAATTCCCACGGGAACGGGAAAAAACAGGATTTTTCGTTTTAATGGTCGTAGAAAGCTGAAATTCGGCATGTAGGTTGCTTGGGGAGTGTAGAGGAGCATTGAGAGAGGACTTTCCCAAATTCCCACGGGAACGGGAAAAAACGGGATTTTTCGTTTTACTGGTCGTAGAAAGCTGAAATTCGGCATGTAGGTTATCTGGAGAGTGTAGAGGAGCATTGAGAGAGGACTTTCCAAAATTCCCACGGGAACGGGAAAAACGGGATTTTTCGTTTTACTGGTCATAGAAAGCTGAAATTTGGCAAGTGGGTTCCTTGGGGAGTGTAGGGGAGCATTAAGAAAACATTTCCCGAAATTCTTACGGGAACGGGAAAAAACGGAATTTTGCGTTTTACTGGTTGTAGAAAGCTAAAATTTCAAAATTCATTTGTAGAAAGCTAAAATTTCAAAATTCATAAGTTTATACTGTAAGTAGGCCGCAAAGGGCTCTTTAACCGACTTCTAAAAAAGGAGGAGGTTATGCATTCCACTTTTTTTTATGTAGGTATGTTCACCGATTTCTCGGTCAATTGTGGACCTGCTTGCTTGCTTGCCTGTATGCTTGCTTGCTTGATATCTTGGTTCTTTGTAATACTCATAGTACACGCGAGCGAAGCCGCGGGCAAAAGCTAGTAAATACATATAATAACTAGTCAGAAAGTTATGTCTTCATCAAAAATATATCGGTAAAGTTTTACATATCAACCTCTTATCGTCTATCATTACTTATTCATAAAAAATGGCGTTGGTTAGTCAGTGATTCGGAAATCAAAGCAATTTTGTAGAAGATACGGATCGGGCGGGATTAGGCTATCAATATGCTCGAATATCAGCGTCCATGGGGTTGCGGCGTATCAGTGCCTACAATTCATTAGCTTATCGGCTGATAAAACAAAATGAGACGATATCCTTTCAAGTGCTTACTAATTTTCATCACAATCTCTATTTGAAAAATTAATGGTTTGAAAAATTGGCGACAATGCCGACAATGCCAATCCTAGTACCATGAAAATTATGTCTGTAATTACATTATTAGAATAGGCGAAGTCGTAGCTAAGAGGGGGCAAAGGTGGGCAATGGTCACCCGAGAAACTTTTTTCGAAATTCGAAAATCCTGTAGCTACGCCAACGACAATTAGCAAATGCAAAAACATAGGACAAAGTCTACTTAACAGTAGTTATAGAATTAATTATTCATGAATCATGATTTGACGGTCACATTACGAATACAGCAGAGCTTTAGAATGAATAACTAACTAGGTATTTGGGTCGACAACGTACTGGTATCGCGTAAAGCGCTGCGAGTGTCTATGGACAGTGGTGTTCATTTAACATCAGGTGACCCACTAGTTCGTTTGTCTGGGCTCTCTAATATAAAAAAAAATAGGCTATGCAATACGTAAGAGCTTTACCTTAGCAAATTTTTAAATAAATTAAAGTATTTTTTTTTTAAATACTTGTAATAGAATTAAGTTTGAAGCTTATCTTGGTAAACACTAGCGAGCAATAAACTATTATATATTATAGAGGATTGTCACACAGGTATTGGAGCTTGGCAAATATTTTTCATCTCTCCTGTTCGGAAAGTTAAATTTTCATGGGTAGATAGCCGGGTGGAAAATTGCGCTTTCATCTCTAGGGTGGAAATAATTAGGTACAACACTATGGGGTCTATTATTAATGAACAGGTAAATTTAGTATCTTCTCCTTTACTGCGGCTTGGGTCGAATTTGAACAGTTAGTATTAATTAAATATGCCTTATAAATAAATAAACAAAAAAATTCAAGGTAGTTTTATAATATGTCAATAAAAGTTAATTTTTGTGGGGTAGTTTGAGAATAAGAAAAATAAAGTGGGTACTTGAGAAGTTACAGTGACAAGTTAAAACATTTGTTTTGGTTTGTTAGTTTAACATTTGGTAGCATAGCATACGGTTGTGGTAACTCTGAAGATGAGCTCTGGTTGAGTTCGAAACGCGTCAGTGTAGCTTGGTGGTGGTGATGGTTGGGTTTATGTGATTTGTGTGTGTTCGTACAGTGTGGAGGTGGAGGAACTGCATGAACGCACATTTCTTGCATAAACGTAACTATTGTAAGGTCGCGGGTGAGCAAAGTAATTGTTTTAGTTCATTAATATGGACCTCCGCAAAGTAACGCCTGATTCAATAAATTATATTTCTTCAAATAGATCTACAATGTTATTAAATTACATACATCACAGTATTTAACACAACTAATTTTTTTAACACACAGTGGGTACGCTATTTTGAGACTAAATAGAGAGCGCCAATGCGCACCGGAATTATTTCCAAACATTATTTATTAGGTATTATTATTTCTCATTCTGTGACTACGGTGGGATATTCGCTTACGCCGTATATAATTCTTGGTTAGAAAGTCAAAGTAAGAAATATCTGTACACACTATGTTGCAAAAATATTTAGTTGTAGGTACATACTTACATCAAACTTATAGCCACTGTAACAAAGTCTGTGTACGTATTTTTGGGGTTTTGTAATGTATTATAGTCGTGACTTTGACTGCAGTTATTCTTATTTTAGATGTATAAATACATAGAAATACTTAAAATACGAGTGGGAAGAAATAATGCTCATGTAAAGTGATGCGGGCGGCCCACAGACCGCGCCCCACGTTCCTCACTAAACAATCGTTCGCACGTCAAAGTCGGAATCCAATTGAATTTCCACTTCACATGTCTCAATTTTACATCAGGGCTATTTAGAAAACTTGTCATTACTTTAGCTGAACGTTTACACCCTACGAACCCTTCGACATTGATTGGTTAACCTGATGATGACTTTTAAAGGGTTCATTAGTGGAAGTCTACGTATTAATTATATATCGGCCACAATTACTTAGGAGACTATTTGTACTTCAAATATTAGTACTTACCTACATAACTGGATTGTTGGCCTCATTCATATATTTAACGTTTTTAACTGACTCCAATAAAGGAGGAGATTCTCAATTCGGTTGTATTTCATTTCGGTTCTATTTAAATTTAAATAAAAATACCACTCTTATGGAAGTTCTCTGATATCGGTTATTTTCCGTCAAAATTAGTAGAGTTGAAAATTAATAAACTTTTCACGGATTTGACTGCGGTGCAGTGTTTTAATTTAAGTAGGTACTCTATTCGTAAAAGTAGCTGTCGTGAACATTTTGAAAACAAGACTTAAATATGGTGCCTTCAAATCTATTAATCGGGTTAATATGAAAACCGGCCAAGTGCGTGTCAGACCACCTACAGTGTTGGGTTCCACGCTATTACGCAGCAAATATTCAATATTAAGTTTTGATCGTTTATTATTCATTCACTTGTAAAGCCTACTAAGCTGGGAGAGTTTTCCTTTTAAATTCGGTATAGATATACATATAGCTAGTACCATTATGATTTTCTTCAGATTTTTCAAGCCAATGGTAGCTTGTAGAGTGTGTTCCCTTGACTCTAACAAAAAAAAGTACATTTACAGAATCCAAAAATAAAGTGATAAAAAGTGTATCACAATGATATGTTTGTACACGTACGTATGTTTGTGTACGTTTGTACAGTTTCAATCTTATTGTCACTTTTTAACGTTACTTGCGAGTCGAGTATGGAATGTTTGCTAACCTAAAAATGCTAATCATTGTGTTACTGAAACTCAAGTAGCACTAACGCAAATTCTATTGAAAGTTGCATTGCAGCATTAAGCTCGACACGTACGCTCTGTCTGAAGTCTTGAAACTATAACATGAATATTAATATTTCCAACCTTGCGCGCCTGCTACCTACTCATCGCCATAACCAAAGATCATTAATTACTGCACGTAAGATTATGAACGAACTCTTAATATTAACAAACTAGTTCATAACAAACGCTAGGCTGACGAGTGATTTATGTCCGTAACAATTAGAAGAGTCTTCACAGATTTTTTTTGGGGTTCCATAGCCAGAACAGCAAAAATGAAACCTTCATAGTTTCTTCCTATCCGTCTGTTTGCCTGTTGTCTCAGACATTTTATTCGGAAACTATAAGTGTTAGGTACAAGAAATATTTTTTAATGTAGGTGTCTTTCGTATAGCTTTATTTTTATTTAACTGAGTACTGACTTAAAAAAAGAAAAAAGTATGAGGGTTCACCGTAGATGCAAATGAGAAAGATTTTTTTAATTTTGCGGTAGCCGGTAATATTCCATTTCATTTTCATTTTAAGCAACTTTTTTGTATGAAGTGAATATTTAAGGAGCTCTGCGCTCCGAAAATAAAAAAGTTGTCCCCCCAGTGTCTAAATTGTAAAAATTTTAAAATGTGGGATGTCACGCAAAAATTATTGAAAAAATGAAAGTAGTCGTGCGTAATGATAATGAATATACAATATCGAATTAGTTTGAATAATTAATACAGGTCTTATAGTTTCGCAGTTATCAGTAAAAAACTGTCATTTTACGCAATAGGACGTAACGATCATGAATTCCCCACGCTCTTTTATGTATTTTTTTTATGTTCTGCTTAGCGAGTTGTAGTAATCATTTCAATCCGACTACGTAACCCTTATTATACGTTGTCCGATGCGCACTTGGCCAGCTTTTTTTCATGCATACTATTACTAAGCTACTTTATTTTTAAAACTGTTAAAATCACCGAACATTAGTCAAACATGGGATCATAGTAAGGCGCCACATTATTATTAACAAACGTATTGGTTAATTTACAGGTCATAAAATATTTTACGTCGGCCGTGGTCACCGGTGGTGTCGCAGCAAGGCAACTTACGTTAACTAAGTATTTATTTGCTTTATGACGAAATCTTTACATGGGTGGATGCTAGAACTCGTGAATATATTGTGGTTTTTATGAGCATAAATGAGTCGTATCGAGCTAGGCTAACCGAGCTCATTTGCATAACGTCTATACTCATTTGTATTTCACATCGTGTTTGGATTTTGTTGTAGAATACCAAATACATTAGCATTACCAAACGGTTTAGATGTGCTGAGTATGTCTTGGATGCGCCGAATACTGTGTTGCGTGCAACCTGAATATTCAACTGAATCGTACACGCTAACTTCAAAACATAATTGAGCTATGTACCTATTTCTCTCAAATGTCTCACGTGATTTTATTCAACCCAACGAGTATACAGCAGCGGAGATTGAGTGCGAGTCAAACGCTGAAAACACTCGCTGCGGGGACTTTATGGGGTGCAGAAATTCCCACAAGAAACAGGACGAAAAGAATTATGTGCCACAGAATTAACGGTCGTTCGTAGCCTGTTTTTATGACAAGCTGGTCGTGATAGCTCAGTATTATAGATATACTCGCATTATTTATTTGCTCGCCTTAGGTTGTGCCTTCTGACAATTTTGTACAAAAGTTAAAGCACAAATTGAGAGTCACAAGGTGGCAAAATGTAAACATATCTTTGACCTCGACTGTACCAATGCAAGTTGTGCTCAAATCATACGAGACGAATTTAACCCACTTCTAGTGTTCGGAATAACTAAAAAAAAATCCAACTAGATTTAATCAACAAAAAGCTTGTATATTATATTTGTGTTAGTGTCTAATGTGGGAACTGTTATAAAATATCGCAAAGCACATAGGGGGCGTTCATTAATTACGTGAGTTATTCAAGGGGGGGGGGGGCTCAAGCCAAATCTCACTTGGGGGAGAGGGGGGAGGGGGGTCTCAGCAAATATCACGTAATTTTTTTTCTGGCAAAGAATAGTGCCAAAATGCGAAAAAATAAGGTTAAAATTTAAAAGTTTGGAAAATCTAATTGCGCACACGTTTCTTATAATAAAAATGCAAAACACAAAGAATTGAAGCAGAGCAATAAATAAAAAAAAATCAATGCATTTATACTCAATATATTTTTTTATAAAATCTCACTTGAGATTAGGGAGGTTAGTCGAGGCGAATCTCACGATATCTCACCAAGTGGGAGCGGAGGTAAAAAAATCCTCAAAAACGCCTCATGTTATTAATGAATGCCCCCTTAATTGTACGACTCTTGCATACTACGTCTTTAGTAAATGTACGCGTTCTTATAATCCAGCCACAGCAGTTGGCCATTAGCGAGGCTCGATCGTTCTCTTGCACAACCATCCTGAGTAAGCATTGCGGGACTGGCCGTAATTTCCTCCGGCGGCGGGGATAGGCCCAACATAAGGCGAACTCGATGTATACACAATTGGTTCATGTTAAAGTTGCATGATCACATTGCAGAGAATAAAGCGAGGCCGGACCGCCGCATTTCCAGCGCTTTTGTATGGTCACTCCAAAACAGTTCAACTAACAACCCAGTTAGTTACGAGTATAAGCTTTTCAGATCTATTCATACCGTGAATATTATTGTGCGGTATAGTCTCAGGGTGTAGTCGTCAGTCTTGGCATTTTGCAAATATTACACACAAAAACAAACGACAGCGCTTTGTTGGTAACAAGCGTGAAATAATAGCGATGAAATATTCGCGACATTTAACTTGTTATATGTACCTATTGTATACTTTCATAAAACAGTCCATTGTTTTCTTTACTTTTATCGTCTTGAGCATTGAAGGACAGTCAAGTTTTTCTGTAATATTCTGTTTTTTTTTAACAAATGACTGAGTTGGACTACAAAGAACAACCCACTTAACTTTGTAGATACCGAGGTTATGAATAAAGTAAACCTAATGTTACGACTAAAGTACGCGCTAAGTTCGCAAATCGGTCAATGTTATTCACTGCTCGGGTAATTTCGGTTGTTCCCGAGCTAAATGCCTCGGCACATAAATAAAATTAGCAAAGTCTGCAGCGTTAATTTTGTTTTGGAGTTTGCTCGAACCGAAATCAAAACAAACTTTTCAGTGAAAAATAAGTTTTGACTGGTTTCAAAACAATTTTAAACTGCTAAATATTCAACTGCATATAAATACCATTATATAAAAGGGTGGTACGAATATGGAGTGAGAGCCCATATGCATGAAAACTAACCGATTATGTTTACATAATTGAATTTTGAGTAGACATTTGTAAGAGGTATATTTTTTACAATTTAGTTTGACCTGAATATTGAACAATGAATGAGGTTAACAGGAAGAGATATATTTTCACATATAAAAATAAAGATGCGGTTATTTGAAAAATGCACTTTCGCTTGTAACGCTAAGAACTAAAAGACATGTAAAATTGTTCAATAGATTTCAGTTACGTAATAAGTTCCCAATCCGTATTGGGCCCGCGTGGGAACTACGGCCCAAGCCCTCTCATTCTGAGACGAGGCCTGTGCCCTGCAGTGGGACGTGTATAGGCTTTGACGATTAGGTAATAAGGGGCTTATCTAAAAAAAACAAACATGAATTTAGCTGTGAATATAAGTACTTATTTAATACAATTGACACCATTTCATATTTCTAAGACAATAATTTGATTCGTTCTCTGTATCCTGTTTGGAAAGAGAAAGACGCTGATAGTTTTAAATTTTCACTAGGATTATTAATTAATTTGTTACAATTTTTTAAAGATGTGCTTATTCTAAAAGAGCGTAACGATAGAATAGATCCATTACTTTTGTCAAGTCTCTATTAAAAAAAAGTGATGACGTATATTTGACGTTCAGGTTGTTATCAAATTTAAAATTATGACAGCTCTTTTTTCTAGTGAAAAGGGTAAAGGAAACGTATCTATTCTGTGGCACTATTTGTAAGTACATATATGTTTTTAAATTTGTTGTATTTTTTAGATAATTTATTTCTCCATATTTAAAAAAATACAACATATAAATAGATAGCTATACATATAATAAATCTGTAACAAGTCGGTGTCTGTACATTGAAGATATTTGAGAAAAACTGTCACTAGGGCTATTTATTAGCGCAATAGAACCGAAAACAATGATTTTTAGAATTATTGTCTGTTTGTCTGTTTGTCTGTGCGTTTGTGCGCGCTAATCTCAGAAACGGCTTAACCTAGAAGGATGCGATTTTCACTGATATGTTGGTATTTTCTTGGATTAACATTTAGTGTTTGTTTCATTTGAATCGGTTCACAAATAAGAAAGATATGACTATTTTAAGAATTTATCGAATAGGTTTTTTTGTTTGAACGCGCTAATCTCAGGAACTACTGCTCCGATTTGAAAAATTCTTTCAGTGTTAGATAGCACATTTATCGAGGAAGGCTATAGGCTATATAATCATCACGCTATAGGAGCGGAGCGGAGCGGCAGAATGTTTCAAAATTGGGGGTTTTTGAAGTAAAACTTCTATAGGTACGCTTGACTTGTGGTGAATGTGAACGCGGGTGTGCGGGGGGTTCGGTGGGGGGGTGGGGGGTTTGGGAGGGGAGTGCTGCCGGGAGGGGGGTTGCGGGGGCGGATAATTTTTTTTATATCGAGGAACTAAGGAGAGCCATAATTGAGGAAAAAGCAAATTGGATAAAAAAATAAGCTGCCCAACTTACTCCACGCAGACGGAGCCGCGGGCAACAGCTAGTAATAAATATTTTTCCGTGTTCAGGAGGCGAAACTCTTTCGATTCCTGCAGTAATTTTCAGGTGTTAAAAAAATAAAAGGTTGTCAATTGAGGGAATCACAGATATAGTTAATCATATACTCGTAAATAGAAAGGAATTAAATTGCTTATGAGACCAAAATTAGTTCATGTTCATCGTGACTTATTGAATGCAACAGTTTCAAAAAATATATTTTTGCTTCATTCAAAGTGCAGCCTTTTAGAATAAGTACAATAGTAGTTTAGTTTAAAAAAATATAATATAATTGTAAAGTTAATACAAGAAAACATGGATGAAGTGGAAAAAAATTGTATGCAACGTTATATAATTTGGTCTTAACGGCTAGTGCCGTCTTCCATTGCGATACTCACATTCGTTCGTATCGCAACTCACGTCATTCTCCTTTTAAGACTTCACTTATACAACCGTTACATAAAATACTAAAAATTAGGCATATAAATACAATATAGTAGCGAGCGACAAATAAATATAAACAGCATGTAATGCACGTTCTCTGCTCATTGAAAGAACGTAACGGACAAATTCGTAATAAGGGAGAAAGGTGAAAAAAGTGGAGGTCCCTCCACCAGTCCCTTTGCCTTCGCATAAAAGCTGGTATACCTAATGTTAACTGAGAAATTTGACTTTATTTACATATGAAAGCGTTCGCATTTTCATCAGTCCTTCAATACTGCAGTAGTAGCCAGAGAAAAGTCGTTGTTATTCGCGGAGCCATAAACACCGACACTGACGCCTTCGGCACGCTGCGCCTGTTTCCTATTCCTTCTAATATGCATAAGCAATTTTCAAAGCCGTTATTTATCGATAATTGATTTATTCAGGCATTACTTCTATGTCCATATTAATGAGTGCAGCCTTTGACCTTATTCTTCCGCTACCAAAGTGGAGAAGCAGGGTAAAAAGGTTGTTCGTTAGTTATCGGTATAAAAATTAGACTTAGGTATAAGTTACTCTGATTTTTTACAAAAATTCTCTGTTAATAAGCTTTTCCTTACTCAAAGTGTTTTAAGAAAATATATTATGTACTTACTTACCCGATATTACAAAATCATGACAAAAAAGATTATAGGATTATAACCTACCCGGTACGTACTTATCCGCTGTAATTTAATTTACTTCATTCAAACAAAATTCTGTAGCAAGACTTTTACGTTCTTTTTTGCAGTCGTATTTTATTTTTTCAATTTTTACTAGCTTTTATTTAACTAACCTATTGAAGCCAAATCTTGCGAGTTGAATTTTCCAAATTCCAGCGGTATGATGGGCTAGAAATTTGGTATACTTACATGAAAAGCGTGTATTCAATTTTAAAATGTTAGGAAGTTAGAACCAATCAGTAGTGCTGATGATTTTAACAAAAAAATCTTAAATTACCTAATTTAAATAAACCGGCATAGAGCGTGTTGGACACGCCCAGGATAGAGTTCCGCAGCTGTAACGAAAAAAATCCTTGCAAGTCTTATCTGGGGGCACGGGAGTGCCCCCGCCAAGACGAGCCAAGCGGAGCGCAAGGGCACTACCTACCTTTTCTCGAAACGTTTCGTCGTTTTTTTGAACTCTTATAACTTTTGCTTTGGATGATGTTAAATAGTTGAAAATTTCAAGATATAATGACACTAGGTCTGAAAATTGTCCTTGTTATCCTTGTTATAAATAATAAGATATGTATTTCATAATTTTTAGTAAATCATCCCCTACCAAAAAGAAATGAAATCCCACAAAAACATTTCATGTTAAATGTTGCCAAGACGAGACCATGTAGCTCGCACTGTCAAAAAGTAATCAGATCTCTTGTAGAGCCAAGTTTCTAACCCTACGTGCCCAGCTCTAAATCTATAAGCCCTAATTTTACACTAATTAATGTCGTAGGCGTGCAAACCGTGGACTAAACTGGCGAGTCGGCCGCACGGAAAGAGTTTAAAAGATTGAATAGATTTTTAAGTTCAAGCCCATATGCCGAATTGCAAAAGGTTCGTGCGGCCGACTCGCCAGTTTAGTCCACGGTTTGCACGCCTACGAGACTAATTAGTGTAAAATTAGGGCTTATAGATTTAGAGCTGGGCACGTAGGGTTAGAAACTTGGCTCTACAAGAGATCTGATTACTTTTTGACAGTGCGAGCTACATGGTCTCGTCTTCAACATTTAACATGAAATGTTTTTGTGGGATTAATTTTACTATTAATTATACTGTCCGTATTAAACAAGCAATATTTTCTAGGTCAGCTGCAATTTACTCTTAAACTACTAATAATTCTCAAGCAAACTTAGCCTTAATAGTTTTCCTTTTTAATTTAAGATATTTCCTCCCATCCTGCTTTTTTTTTTCAAAATTTTTATACCAACCAACATAGCATATTATGTACGTACATAGATTGGAGGCTACAATCGATATTTGGCCCTATTTTAGGTTTTATTAGGTTTTTTCCCTAGAACTTAAAAATTAATTTGTGTCGGAAACCTACCTAGTAGCTTATTAAAGAATATATAAAGCAGTTGCCTAAAATTTTATTTCATTTTCACATCATGATGACTTGAAAATTTAAGTATTTTTCTGAAGCGAGTTAAATTACCGGAACATTCAGCATGAAAATCGATAGGCAGCGGAATTTTGTTTATCCGAGCTACCAAATTTTTCATGAAACGTGTACCTATTTATAATTCCGTTCTCTTTATCATTATAATTATTAGGAATAAATACCTAGCGTCTTTATTTTCTTAATGGCCCTCAGCATCATTGGATTTGGTAGCATTTTTAATTTCATTGAAATCCGGTATAATTGTAGGTAATAATTAGTTCTTCCATTATGCGGTCAATGCAACTGATGGAGGATTCTGAGAGGAGGCCTATGCCCTGCAGTGGGACATATATAGGCTGAGATGATGACGATGGAAACCCGACAACAGTTAAATTACGTTTGAAGGGGCATTGAGAAAATAGAAGCATTGACATAAGTAAAATAAAACTGTTAAATTAGTTATATTTTAAGACAGACTTGAATTATTATTGAATACGGAACTCAATGAAATTGTCAGCTTTAGAAATGAATGGGTCAAATACAGTGTGGTCGATTCTCGTTGTCTGTACGAGCTAAACATAGATACTATGTACTTACTAACAATTCCTGCATTCGTACAGAAGCGACACTACCCCCTCTCGACAATTTATCTTTGCCTGTTACCTAGCAGTGTTCTTTTGCTTGACAATATTGCGTTACAAAAATCACACACTCATAAAACAAAATTTACATGGTCAACTGGATACCTGGAGTAGCAGTTAAGTAGATCGGTTTTCTTGTAATGAAGTTTTGGCTTTTGTTTGAAACACTTAACTGTGAAAATATAATTAATTGAAATCATCAGTTTTTATTGTTATAAGTGTAAACCATGGTTGATAATAAACCGCTGTTATCTATTTTAATGTACCTTAACTTTACCTTCTTAATTTTAACTCAAGATAACAAGTTAGCTATGAAGTATCTTTTTGTATTTATTTTTTCAACTTCATTTTTTTATTACTTTTACGGTCATCCCGTGAAATCATATATTTCGTATGGGTATAGGGGGGTAGTGATGGTGTAGGGGTATGACACACGGCACGGAATGCTGAGGACCTGGGTTCGATTCCCAGCATTGGTCTTTTTTCTGGGGTTTTTTCTGTGCATCTATATTTCAGTTTGTATTTAGTACGAAATATCTAAGATAACACTAGTTACTACAGTTATTTAGTCTAGCAATTGTAAAATGTCATCTCCAACTAAGCCCAAGAGGGGTTCGAGGCTAATAATCTCAGTGACAGACAAATAGAGGAAACGAGAATGACATAAATAGGAAACGTAGATAGAGTTTTTGGAGTTAGTTCAAATGGGATAAAAACTTCCCGGAATGGTCGGAAGCGTTGAATAGGGTTTTCACAAACTTTATCCGTCATTGTTATCAGTTTTATTCCTACTATCGCTGACTGTATAAAACATGATAATGCTAGTTTACGATAATCCCTGTGACAGTTACACACTTTTTTTCAAACTAAATACAAACTGAAATACAGATGCACAGAAAAAACTCCAGAAAAAAGACCAATGCTGGGAATCGAACCCAGGTCCTCAGCGTTCCGTGCTGCGTGCTTACCCCTACACCATCACTGGTCTAGAAGTTAGCGACGAATTTTTCCCATACATCGTACACTTCAGTCTGTTATAATCACATTTAGGCAGTGATAAAGCGCATCTATGTTATGCCCTCTACCGAGAGACTTCACACACTTCACACACCGTTACACACTGTCACACCTTCGTCAAAAAAAGATTAGCTATCGACTTTTTGACACTAGGTGGTAGGTACTTTATAAAAGCTATCATTGTGAAGCATCACAGGAGTCATCATAAAATTATTCTACCACATCATAAAAAAGCTGATGAAGCCATTTTTCTTACATTTGAATGCAATTGAATTGACTCTACCAAAATGCCATTAGGCATATTTTCAATTCGATATTACCAATAATAAGCACTCGATATCTTAAAGCTGCGTACGGACTGCGCGCACTCGGGTACGCGTATCCGGGCTTGCGTATTCTGGAACGCCATGTCCGTACGCCATGTACGCGTACACTGTACACGTACACGTACACGTACTGTACTGTACTCGTACACGTACACTGTACGCGTACATGGCGTACGGACATGGCGTTCCAGGACACGCAAGCCCGGGTACGCGTACCCGAGTGCGCGCAGTCCGTACGCAGCTTTATGCGTGCATCATGTGCATGTGCATCACTTCCTTCACATTTTCTATTTTAATCATGGGAATGTTTTATTTTTTTTAAACTAAACAGGAAATTTAAACTTTATCTTATATATAACTTTAACATATGTGAGCGAAACATTAATCTCCAAAGTGCAAATTTTTGTTACTTCATGTGTAACTTCCCACTTCCCAGCTAAATAGTTGTTTTAGATAAAAAAATGCACAATTGTTATTACAAATTTATAAAAGGAAAACTATCACAGCTATTAATAACAGGCTTTATAATTTATAAATCTTCTGAAGAAGACAACCTAGTCCATTAATTTCAACAGCCAAATAAAACGATAACATAAAATCTATGCAGAAGCCATTCGAGACAAACGGACAGTTATTTCGTTATACGAGGAACGGAAGTGCTATTGTGTGACGGACGGGCATTATGTACCGGACTGACGGTGACGGCGCCACCATTATCTAGCAAACGAGTAATTATGCCACAACCGATGAAAGCAGCATCTGCGAATGCGCCGCGTCGGGGTAGACAATACTAACAGTAACGAGCTGAACAATGTCTTCGATATTCGCGGGAAAACTAATATACTACTTTTCTTTCCAGGAGCTGATCACAACACTGTATATAGGATTCCTGGGCCTTATATTTGCATCATTTTTGGTTTATTTAGCAGAGAAAGATGTCGAAAACACAAAATTTAAAAACTTTGCTGAAGCATTATGGTGGGGAGTTGTAAGTATAAAAGTAACTAAGTTTTTAAAATAAGTAGTCTTTTTCGACAAAAACAGCGCATTGTTCATTATAATGCATGCAAATTGTTATGTATCAGTAATACTTAACGGTTATTTATTGAGTAACAGTAGTAAGACTGCAAGGACGTATATATTTTACACTTTGAGTAAAGTCCCCCTTGCGTTAAGTAATTTGTTATGACAAGATACTCGTGAGTATCGATCGCCCGCAAACCCTTTGTAATAATAACGGCAATAAGGGCATCATACCTTAGCACGCATCATTATCGTTAAAAGCTTCTGCTTTATGTGTCGGTGTACCATAAATGTTTACGGAATATACTTGTTGCTAGATCACACTGTGCACTGTGGGGTACGGCGACATGGTGCCTCAGACCTGGCAAGGAAAGTTCATCGCTTCGTTCTGCGCGCTACTCGGAATATCTTTCTTCGCGCTCCCCGCTGTGAGATTCACTTACTTATTTTGATAGACTACTTAGTGGTTGGAGGTGTGATTCAATAGCTGCCTGACCGAGTTCGAATCCTGATTGGGGCAGGCACTTGTATAATTAATACAAATTATGTCTGCACCCGCGAGTGATAGCTGTTAGGTATAATATGTATTTAAGCAGGAATTTATTTATAGTTATGCTTAAGAATGTGTATCCGTTACTTTAGTTACTAAGTTATTAAAATTCAATGAAATAATAACATGGAACCTGTTTTGTTTAGGGAATTTTGGGTTCAGGATTTGCGTTGAAAGTTCAACAGCAACAAAGGCAAAAGCATATGATAAGGCGACGGCAACCTGCAGCGACGTTAATACAAGCACTGTGGCGATGTTACGCCGCCGACGAGCACTCCATGAGCGTAGCCACGTGGAAGATCCACCAAATCCCGCTGCCCAGCCCGCAGACCAGGTAGGCTCGCCCGCCACTGGCCCCGTGACAGCTGGCAGTATGGCCCATGAGTCACGATTCCGTTTGTGTTGGCAGCAGAGTGATGAGTGCCTCGTTCAAGAACAATGCGTCGTTTGTGTCGCGTTTGCCGACGATCCGCCGCCACAAGAGCACGTCGCTGCACTCCCCCGCGCCGCACTCCAAGCCGGCGCACCGGTATGACGTCAATGCCAGTGCAGAAAATCTTGGTAAGCCGTTTCAAATAACATTCGTGCTTCCTTTGAACACGCAACTGTCGGGGTGCAGCATTGTTTCTAAATAGGAATACTAAACAAAAACATTGTTACCTCTATTAAATCCGACATGTCTAAAACATAACTCAAATATTAACACTAGTAATAAGGTATTAGCATTTTAAAGTCATTTTTACAAATTATTTATGGTTTTACTAAATTCTTCTTTTTAGTTCTACACTATGATAGTACGATCAACCTATGGGAAAATTAACATGCCTCTTCAAATTCCATCCCAAATTAAATAAATAATCATTTTGATTGTTCAATTCAATTTCCACCACATCTTTAACTAAAGACAGCGCATTAAGATTTAATTGTATGGTCTGTAAAAAAATATCCTTATTAAAATTTTATGTTTATGAAAGTGCAATGTGTAAAACATTCTATTTAACTTACCTAAATCCGAATTGGCAACGTAAATATTTTTCAAACACCACATTAGGTATCAGATACGAGTTCTTTAAAACTTATCCAAATCTCTGACTAGCCTGTCATGAGTCTGCACTCAAACTTGAGCAACGTTCACGACACACCTGCTCGCCACATCCGACCAACCACCACGATACCTCAGTACCCGGACAGTTACCTTGTTATGCCTTGATTGTGCAGTGTGTGCGAAGGAATGGAGGATGACCTGATGTTGCCCTGTTTCGTAGATAATCGCACATCGGGTGGAGACCGTGCGTGTTGTCTACTTCATTGTTGGAAAAGCTGCTTCAAAGGTTCTCTTCTCCATCTTTTAGACGGCACATGGCATGACAGTTACAATCGATAAACTTCTGCTGCGTTTCTTATAAACTCTTATTAGTAAAAACTTTTCAGAAGAGAATGTGAATACACGAAAAGCGATTTGTTTATAATGTAGTACCATTGAGCCCGGACAGAAATTCGACTTCCGGTTATACTACTGGCTATTTCTCTTAGCTCCAGTCACGATTGCTGGCATCCTACCCTACCTTCTACTTCTTTCTATTTCATTCACTTTTTTTAATTAAAAGGCACCCGCGTAGCAAATCGCTTCGAAATCTTTAAAATATGTGCAATCCGAAGCTTTGTATTCTACATTTTGAGTAACAATGAATGCTTCTAAGAGTTATGATTGCTTCCGCGTACTTTCAGCGCTGAGATGTGGAGTTACATATTGTTTTACTCTGTCAAGCCAAAACTTGAGAGTATCATAGAATTGACAAGATGAACTTTTCATTAATGACCACGAGGCGAATAGCGTACGTACATGACGTTATTGGAATGGCTTCAATTCAGGCTTTCATTTTTAAATTTGGTTTCTAAACCTTAAACAAAACGAAAAATCCACCGCTTTGCATTATTTATTGTGCATGCTAGGTAGCTAATAGGAGATCTGTAAAATATTTATTTGTAATATGATAATTGATAATGATAACTTATTAAAGATGTTCCAACTATGACACTAGATATTAATCTAATCTGTAGACGTAGGTACCTAGGACATCGTCGTTGTCCGCCTGTCTGAGTTGAGCTTGAGACTCAACCTATATACATAGTTGCTTATACTCTGGCTTAGGTACACTATTCAAGCTCACCTCCACATCACCAGACACAATAGGTACCTTTAGTCCAATCAATCAACGAATAGGTACAAGCATTTAGATCACACGTATTAGCATCTTTAATTAAAATTTCGATGTCTTTGTGACAAAACATGTGTAACAAAGCTCTATAACTTGACTATAGATTACTTACCCGCTTATCTTGACCACTCACGTGTACACTCTAAGACGTGTTGAACTGACCACATTAATTAGTCAAAACTGTCTTCGAGTACATAATGGTCAAGAGGGATTGATACACCATATCGATAACCAGTATACTGTATCTGTATCTTTTTCTAAAAATAACACTAAATAACACTAAATAACAATTTATCTTAGTTGTATCTTCAGTGGTTAGTAACAAATAATGTACTTATCTGTACATACAGTTGCGTACGTAGTGTATATTATGATTCAGAATTATGATTGCCTTTATCAGGAGGAACTAAAAAAATATTTATTGGATTAAATTACTATATCTTAGGCACCTGCTCCGCGCTTTTTATTCACGTATCTATATGATTAAAGTAATAATAAATATTAACGACAAGAGACGCTTGTCTAATTACATTGGTCTTAGTTTTAATAAACTTACATGATGCGTTTAATATTTTGATTAACAAAAATCATCTGCTGTCATAAAAACACAACCAACTTACTACTTTATCAATTATATTTATTAATCAATATATTTTGCAAAGTTGTAGACAGTGAGGAGGGTTAGATTGTTCAACGACCGACCTTCCTATATATCTCTACCTTCTAAGATTCAACAGAGACTGCCTTACTACATGTATGTCATTATGTTTATATATATTTAGGAGTTCGAATAATTACATATACCTACTATATACATACACTACTTGCAAGCAAAGGAAAAATTTAAACTCTTCTAACCACATTTGCCAATATTTTATTTGTAAAAAATTTAACCGCCGAATAAAAACTGAAAAGCAAAAAGTAATAAACCTTTTTTATTTAACCTTAATCCTAAGTTCTTAAACTAATGCACAACAAAATGCCAAACAATCACGTGTCACGTGTGTGCCCGTTCGGGTTGCTGTCTCGCTGACATTAACGCTCGCTCGTGAACGCTCGGCATTTTCAACCGACGAAAACAAAAGGAGGAGGTTCTGAAGTCGACGTGTATATACCTATATGTATATTTTTTTTTTATGTATGATCACGCTTCTTTTTTATTGGAAAGCGTATACCCCGAGGGTGGTCCCATTTAAATTTGGAAATGATATACTTACCCTAAGGGTAGGGAAACAGGGGATGATTGATTGTTCAGTCACTGATTGTACTATATGACCACGCATAACTTATTACAGACTAGTCGGATTTTGATGATTCTTTTTTTATTGGAAAGCGGATACCCCGAGGGTGGTCCCATTTAAATTTGGAAATGATATACTTACCCTAAGGGTAGGAAAACAGGGGATGATTGATTGTTCAGTCACTGATTGTACTATATGACCACGCATAACTTATTACAGAGTAGTCGCATTTTGATGATTCTTTTTTTATTGGAAAGCGTATACTCCAAGGGTGGTCCCATTTAAATTTGGAAATAATATTCCAACCCTAAGGGTAGGAAAACAGGGGATGATTGACTAACTTTTTACAGAGTAGTCTGATTTTCATAATTCTTTTTTATTGGAGATGGGCAAAAAGTATAAAATTAAAACTTTTTAACAAAAAAATTTAACCGCCGAAAAAACTGAAAAGTAAAAAATAATACCTTTTTTTGTTTGACCTTAATCTAGGTACCAGTTTGAAGTCGGTGCCTCAGCACGAGCCAGGAGGAGTGATAGAAGCCAATCAGGTAGACGATTATAGGTGCACTAAGGTCTAGGTGCTAGATTAAGGTCAAACAAAAAAGGTATTATTTTTTACTTTTCAGTTTTTTCGGCGGTTTAATTTTTTTGTTAAAAAGTTTTTTCGGCAAAGGATTGATTGTTTGGCACCGACTCAGAATTACATAGGTATACTTACTTTAGTTTAAGAACTTAGTTATTAAGGTTAAATAAAAAAGGTTTAAGTATTATTTTTTGCTTTTCAGTTTTTTCGGCAGTTTAATTTTTAGTTAAATTGTTTTTATTTTATGCTTTTTAGTTTTTTCGTATAACTGACAGGTCTGAAGCTCATTCATAGTGAGGTATTGTAATACACAACTCAGCATTCAAATCTGTGAGTGAACAATAAATCACCCCTATTTTCCCACCCTTAGGGTAAGATTTCTATTTCAAATTTATATGATACCAATTTCAAGGTATACCTATTCAATAAAAAAAGAAATATTAAAATCGGACTAATCTGTAAAAAGTTATGCGTGGTCACACATTATAAGTAAGCGAACCATCAATCATTCCCTGTTTTCCTCTAAGGAGGGTTGGATTTTATTCATATTTATGTAGGGCCAATTTCAAGATTAACACTTTCCAATAAAAAAAGAATTATCAAAATTGGACTGCTGTGTAAAAAGTTATGCGTGATCATACATAAAAAAAATATATACGCGTCGAATTGAGTACCTCCTCCGTTTTTTTCGTCGGTTGAAAACCGACCAAGTTCTTGTCGGGCCACGCGCAGTGTAAGGTTAGGTTTCGTAATATATTTATTGAAGGACTAACACATTAAACCAAACCAACAGATTAAATGACAATTATGATTGTTGAAATAGCGACATTGAGCCAATTACAGGATCGCACAGATAGTCCCAAAATACAAGTTTGAGCATAACTTAAAATAGCTTTGTTCGTCTAATACTCGTTAACTTGTATAATCTACTAAGCTGTGATAGTTTTCCTTTTTATCTCGTTGTACAGGTTTTACTACCATACCATAATATATATTTTTTCAAAATTTTCAAGGTAACAATTTAGTAGAAGTTGTGGGACACTTGACTCTAACAAAAAATAGCACTTTAAAGCTTAATATTTTGCAAACAGATCCCTACTTAATTCGAAAAATGATTTTAACCAACCTACAATTTTTTTAACAAACTTATCTTACGAAACCCCATACTGTGGGTTTAGATGAGAAAAAAATCATCCCCACTTTACATTGTAGAGAAACCCTAAAATATTTTTTTTTAATTTATTTTAATACTTTCTCCGCGTGGTTAGCCATGCAAAATTTTAACTTTCTAACACTAGCAGTCTATAAAAGCTAAGGCGTCTAGCTAAGCTGTGGACGGACAGATGAACGAACAAATAAAATAATCAATTTTTAAATCAGATGAAATAAAAAACAGAGGTTTTGCAAACAGTTAAATACACGTAATGTAGATGTTCAATTATTTTTATTCCGGTTGATTTTTACTGCTATTTTGTTTTTAATTAATCTATAAAATAAGAAAACCGTGGCATACATAAAATTACGGCTATGTAAAAGATAAACATTTAATAGCTATACGCCTTAACTTTCTAACACTAGCAGTCTATAAAAGCTAAGGCGTCTAGCTAAGCTGTGGACGGACAGATGAACGAACAAATAAAATAATCAATTTTTAAATCAGATGAAATAAAAAACAGAGGTTTTGCAAACAGTTAAATACACGTAATGTAGATGTTCAATTATTTTTTTCAGGTTGATTTTTACTGCTATTTTGTTTTTAATTAATCTATAAAATAAAAAAACCGAGGCATACATAAAATTACGGCTATGTAAAAGATAAACATTTAATAGCTATTAAATTTCTGGAGCAGTTTTATTTCTTTATACATATCGTGAAAAATTGAGATTTTAGCATTTTTTGGCAGCGTCTGCTTTGCTTCTGACCAGCTTTCAGTTAACCGTCATAGTGAAATACATTTTTAAAATCGGTTGTAACGTAACGGTTGCTACTTATATTTTAAATTTATTCCGTAAAATTACTTGTAGAGGTTTACTTGACATGACATTTTCAACGTAATCTTAATCTGATATCGTGAACGAAATCAAATGTAGGTCAGTTTTTTCTATTTAGATTATGATCAACGAAGACATCAACCTGTAAGTAGTATTGTTGCTATAACAATAGATTTCGAAAATAAAACAGAACTTCGAGATATAATATTTGTTCTTGTATTCTTATTAAAATATTAAAGTTCTAAATTGGCTTAGCTATGTTGTCTGTTCTACGATGTTACTTAAAGAACGTCTGTCTCCAAGTAAACAAAAGGTAATTACTTTTCAACTTCGTTTCGTTCTAATAATGGACAGCCCCCATCGGGGATATTGGAAACAACAGCTATTAGTGGATACAAGTATCTACGTAGTTTTTTCTCCAATCCAATCGTTTTTCTGTAGTTTCCCAGATCCTTCGACAAGTGCCCAGAGATTGCAATTCCAAGATCTGCTTACCAACGCGCCCGCTCTATTAAAATGCGGTCCTTCAACCCTCAAGCATTTGTAAGTCGGGCGTTTTATCGCGCGCAGTAAGCACAGATTTTCAATTGGAAATGAAATCCCAAGTCGAGAGAAATTTTATTGTTACCCCGTGTCGCAAACTCGACTTAAACATAATTCTCAAATGCTTTAATGACAATAATATATTCTTCTCTATGTGTTTTAGAGCTGGATCATGTCGATTTCTTTAATTTATATAGTATCAGAGACGTGATTTAACAGTTAGAAAACTGTATTTCTGTGTGTGTCAATGCTTAATATGAAAAGACCATATCTGATACCTTTAAATTATTATTAACTAGCTTTTGCCCGCGGCTTCGCTCGCGTGTACTATGAGTATTACAAAGAACTAAGATATCAAGCAAGCAAGCATACAGGCAAGCAAGCAAGCAGGTCCACAATTGACCGAGAAATCGGTGAACATACCTACATAGAAAAAAAAAAGTGGAATGCATGACCTCCTCCTTTTTTAGAAGTCGGTTAAAGAGCCCTTTGCGGCCTACTTACAGTATAAACTTATGAATTTTGAAATTTTAGCTTTCTACAACCAGTAAAACGCAAAATCCCGTTTTTCCCGTTCCCGTAAGAATTTCGGGAAATGTTTTCTTAATGCTCCCCTATCCCTACACTCCGCAAGGAACCCACTTGCCAAATTTCAGCTTTCTATGACCAGTAAAACGAAAAATCCCGTTTTCCCGTTCCCGTGGGAATTTTGGAAAGTCCTCTCTCAATGCTCCTCTACACTCCCCAAACAACCTACATGCCGAATTTCAGCTTTCTACGACCAGTAAAACGACAAATCCCGTTTTTTCCCGTTCCCGTGGGAATTTGGGAAAGTCCTCTCTCAATGCTCCTCTACACTCTCCAAGCAACCTAAATGCCGAATTTCTGCTTTCTATGACCAGTAAAACGAAAAATCCCGTTTTTCCCGTTCCCGTGGGAATTTTGGAAATTCCTCTCTCAATGCTCCTTTACACTCCCCAAACAACCTACATGCCGAATTTCAGCTTTCTACGACCAGTAAAACGAAAAATCCCGTTTTTTCCCGTTCCCGTGGGAATTTTGGAAAGTCCTCTCTCAATGCTCCTCTACACTCCCCAAGCAACCTACATGCCAAATTTCAGCTTTCTACGACCAGTAAAACGAAAAATCCTGTTTTTTCCCGTCCCCGTGGGAATTTTGGAAAGTCCTCTCTCAATCCAGCTCTACACTCCCCAAGCAACCTACATGCCGAATTTCAGCTTTCTACGACCAGTAAAACGAAAAATCCCGTTTTTTCCTTATCCCGTGGGAATTTCCCTATTTTTTACTATTATAATTACCTAGTCCTATGCCAAATTTGAAGAGTCTAGTAATTATAGTTCATAGGATCCCGTTGAACTGAATATATAAATCCCGTTTTTTCCTTATCCCGTGGGAATTGTGCAAAATCCTGAAATTAATGTTTTAACTAATGTAATACCTACTTGTGTATCAAATTTGAAGAGTCTAGTTATTACAGTTACTGAGATAGGGTCACTCGGAATCGAATGTATAAATCCCGTTTTTTCCCGTTCTCGAGGGAATTCCCAAAAATCCTTCCTTAGTGGATGCTTACATTGTATAAGGTATCTATGTGCAAAATTTCAAGTCTCTAGGTCCAGTGGTTTGGGCTGTGCGTTGATTTATCAACAGTCATTTAGTTTATTTAGACATTTCAACCCCATCGCACCCCATCCAGGGAGATGGTATTTTACGTCTGCCACGTCGGATTTTAAAACCGTTGTTGTTTTCATAACCAGCGACCCGATAAACCATAGAAACAACACCCATGTTGATTTTCAGACTTTGTTACCCCTTTCCCCCCTTTTAGGGGTTGAATTCTCAAAAAACCTGAAACACTTGTTTACTCATTTATTATTAGGAGTACTTCTGTGAAGTTTCGAATGAAATAGTCGAACTTATCTTGTTTCCCCATACAAACTTTGGACCCCCGTTTCACCCCCTTAGGGTGTGAATTTTGAAAAATCCTTTCTTAGTGCACCCCTAGAACTTATAAGGAACCTACATGCCAAATTTTGAATCTCTAGGCCCAGTGGTTTGGGCTGTGCGTTGATATGTCAGTCAGTCAGTCAGTCAGTCAGTCAGTCAGTCAGTTTCTTCTTTTATATATATATAGATAAGCTACCTACTTTTTTCGTATTAATTTCATTAATCGACCTCAAATATCAATCCTGTAATAGATTACAAATATCACATAATTACGAACCATATCATTAACATCTTTTTTTTATATATAGCCTATAATATGTCCCACTGCTGGGCAAAGGCCTCCCCTTTCCTCCGCCATTCTTCCCTATCCTGGGCATGCACAAGACAATCGAGCTGAAAAGCGCTCAGGTCGTCCCGCCATCTCCTCTTGGGTCTGCCTGGGGTGCGATCGGGTTGAAATATCTAAATATCAATATGGGTGTCGTTTTTATGATTTTTTGGGACGTTAATTAAGAAAATGACATCGATTTTGAAATTGCATATTGTGGACATGAAAATTCTTGAAAGTATGTGTGCCAAATTGCAATTCAATCGGTTCAGTAGTTTCGGAGCAAATCGGTTGTAACAGACGGATTGACAGACAGCCACAAGTGATCCTATTCTAAGTTCAAGGGTTCTATTTTTGCTTTTGAGGTATGGCACGAGACCAGCGTTATCCTAATAGATTTTTAAATTTTTATTTGGTGCTATCTCGATCGTCGTAAATCGGTGCCTAGACGAGTGCAGGCGGTGGGGCGGGACGGTAGGAGTTGTCATCGAGAAACTTCCTGCATCCGTAATAAGTACAATTCAAGGTGCCACACCAAGCAATGCACACCCTAGACTGATGAAGCTAATGACTTGAAATTTGGCACACATATACCTACCTTGAGTGTCATACAGGTACAGTAAGAAGGGGTTTTCGATACTCCCACGGGATAGGGAATAAATGGGATCGGGGGCACGGTAGTGCCCCCGCCAAGTCGAGCGCGAAGCAAATACTGCCGTACCATCCTTTACTGGAACCATTTCGCCGCATTTTCAGGCCCCTATTTGAGAACCTCTGGATAAGACCAGAACGCTGAAAATTTCGTCATCCAGTAAGCTATAATCACATACTTAAAATCCAAAATTTCAAGTCTGTAGGTCATTTAGTTCCGAAGTTAAGCGAAAGCAAAGTTTCGCCTTTATGACACTCACTCACTCACTCACTCACTCATGATCATCAGAATAGAACTAGTACTTCCCATAAACTCAGAGAGCTGAAATTTGGTACAGAGTTAGGGTTTAATGGCCACATAAAGGGAAAACTATAAAAACTAGGATAATCGAAGATCTGGAGTACCTGGTATGGTAACCCTGATTAGAAAACACAAGAGCCCAAACCAACTATTAGAGATAGACATACCGCCTTTACAAAAAATATTCAACTTGGTAGGCCGCTTCATTTGATGTCAAAAATTGAAGTTCTGAAGTATCTGATGAAGAACCCTCAGCTGGTCTCAGCTGTATTAGAGATATGGTAATGCCCCCTTCTACTATTGGTACATAAAAAACTCGCCTGTCATTGTAAAAATCCAGCGTAGTGGGACACATCTTCTAATTTAATCTAGCCTATAGCGTTCCACTGCTGGCCGAATGCCTCCCCTTCTGCTTTTAATACGCATATAAATAAAATTAAAGGAAAACTCCGGATAAGACTAGACTGGCTTTTATTAAAAAATAAGATTGGTAATAATAAAAAAAACTACTCCTAAAAAGAAAAAAAAATGTGTCAAATAAGAAAATCTAATAAAATAAATCAATATGCCCACGTTTCTACAAAAAGAAGTGAAATCCCACCAAAAACATTCTGTAAAAAACTAGCCAAGTCTCGATGGAGCTGCTTGTTTATCTCTAAAAAGTAATGCAATCTAGACAAAGTCGTGCCAAGTCTAAGGTTCCTTACTGCGATTTCTTTATTATTATAGTTAATGTTGTGTGACTTGGCCGTTGAAGGGTACACAAGGGTACAAAACCAGGTGCTCCATGACACCATTGCACCAATCTGTCGCCAGAAACAAACACTTCTTTTTGGAGCGTCAAATCGACCATCGATCTAACATAAAATAGACGTACAGACGAACTTTAATCAATGATTAGAAGTCCGTCTGTACTGAAAATAATTTTTTATACTGTTTGTTTCAGGCTCGCCTATACATAAGTATTATTGAAATACGCAGCTTTATCAAGCCTACAATTGACTGGTTATTGAATCAACGTTTTCCAAGTGGCAATTTTCCATCGTCAATGGGTAGCGGTTCTGGCGACAGATTGGTGCAATGGTGTCATGGAGCACCTGGTTTTGTACCCTTGTGTACCCTTCAACGGCCAAGTCACACAACATTAACTATAATAATAAAGAAATCGCAGTAAGGAACCTTAGACTTCGCACGACTTTGTCTAGATTTCATTACTTTTTAGAGATAAACAAGTAGCTCCATCGAGACTTGGCTAGTTTTTTACAGAATGTTTTTGGTGGGATTTATATTTTCGCTTCTAAGTGGCCCTATATCCGTAACTATAATTATTTGAGACTTCAAATTTGGCATGCAAGTAGGTGATTATAACGGTAACAAAAACTAATTTTAGGATTTTTGGAAAGTCCCAAGGGATAAGGAAAAAACGAGTTTTATATATTAAATTCAATGGGACCCTATCTCTGTAATCATTTCTTTAGGACTAAGTATAAAGGTGCAGTATAAAGGGATTTTGGAATTTCTCGCGGGATAGAGATCGGGAGTTGACTTTAAAACTTTTTTGTGCGCGGACGAAGTCGCGGTAAAAGCTAGTTTGTCAATAAAACTAATAAAATAAGAAAAATAAAATAAACATGGTAATAAACACTAATCGTCTGTGATTGACCAGACAGACTAGGTACATACTAGGGGAGACCGGGTACAAAAGTAACAGCGGGTCGAAGTAGTAGGTCTGTAGTTTTATCCAATAGTCGAAACACCTCTTCGCTACAGTCATATGACAGTCGATTCCACCCCTCTTACTTGCATCCAGCCGCTGTCGGTGCTCCGCGCTGCTACTTTGAGCTAGAGGACAAAACGTGATTTCAAGAACTAAAAATAACTTTCATTCATGTCACGTTTTCATATTATTAAAAGAATGATTTTTATATAAATATTTGTATAGTAATTCTTGATTAAATGGATTACACGGTGTTTGAGTTCGTTTGTGTCAATCACGTTCCATTTCAAGGCTAGCTTTAATTTTTTGACAAAAATGTGGCAGGGTACAAAAGTAACATAGACAGACATGATGATGAAAACTGTGTGTGTCCGAAACAAACACTGTTACCAAATACTTAGTTTGAATAGAAAAAATAATTCTCACGCCAAAAAAACATGTAATTTCCTAGACTGACAATAAATGCTAACAAAAAGTTATTTTTTTGATTATTTTCATAAAAAAATACTTTTTCAATATTTTCATATACTTATTTTTTTGCCAATATTTTTTTTTGCTCATTCAATGTTTTCTGATAGGTACATAACTTATTAATTTAATACTTCATCTCATATTTAAAAATACTTCTTTACTCTGTTACTTTCGGCAACGTATCGGGGTCGAAAGTAACAACAGGCGAATTTTTTTTAAGTCCCTATTTTTCACACAAAATAAGTAATAATTAGGTAAATAAAGACATCAATTTGAAGAGCATGAACGAAATTTATAGATAGCTATATTAATTTAATCAAAAATATTACACTTAACCAGATAATGAGGTAAGAGTGCAAAATGTTAGTTTTGTCCCCGGTCTCCCCTACTTTCATCAAATCAGCAGAGCGTTTATGTCACGTCATATTGACAAATTCAGTGAAAAAAGAATTTCAATTACGACATTCTTTTTTTAACTCTTCAGTTCTCTTGTTAACTTTATTAAAATTTTTCGATACCTACAGTAATCAGCGCCGTAGACAATAGACTTTTGCTAAACAGAGCGCCTTTGTGATTTTGTTAGTGAAATTATAATCGGAGAACACACGAGTACAAAAAAAAAACCATCCCAACCACATAATTAAATGAAAAATTCAAAAGAACTCAACAGATATTGCACCATAAAAATAATGTCGTTTCATTTCACCGCTCTTTTACGGCATAAAGCGAGCTTTCCTAAATGCGGGGCTATTTCGTTGAATTGAAGAATAGAAATCTTCTGATAATCATTATAACGAAAACAAAGAAATGAGCTAGATAAAATTTATACTAGAACTTGAAACTTTAATCATTGCATTTATCTACCAACCTATAGACATCTAACCTTCAATTAAAAATAAACGAAAGGACTCCTTGACAGTTTGTAAAGAATTCGGTCGCGTCAATTTCCAATCTTTAAGATCTAGCAACACGTAAAGAAATTAAAGTTATTCCGACCCTTTGTGAAGGCTACGAGCACAATCTTTAGCAGCGTTTGCGCCTAAGTTAGAAAGAGATAACACATCGATCGATAGTTTGCTCAGGCATTAAATGGCAACCGCTGCATTGACCTCATTATTAAGTTGTTTCTTCGATGCAGTCTTATGAACTGAGTGGCTAAATTAAATGTCAGTAAATTTAGACTCATAATTTACATTTATTTCCTTTGTTACAGCAAACTTCGTCCCTTTTAACATACTTTTTTAAATTATATTTTACGTATAACACTCATAGATTTACATTTAGTATGAATTAGGAAAATAGCATATAAGATACAAATATGGCTGATTACATCAGGCCACTAAAACTACACATGTTATTTACCTACTGACAGAAATAAATCGTGATGCTCATTATAGTGTACCAACTTATTATTAGTTGCGCTCTGACAGCAGAACTGTAAACAAAATAATCATGTTCATCTATGACCTAAGAAGACTTGAAATGCGCATATCGACGGGCCTCTGTCTCAACCTCGTTTATGAAATTTATCGAAGTTGGAATAACCACTTTAAGCTGTATGTCTATAAAGTGGTTATTCCAATTTAGTAAAATTTCATATACAAGGTTCAGTCAGAGTCCCGTCAATATTTAAATTTGATATTATATGTTGCATAAAAATAGCTTTCGTGGTGTTAGCCGATGGGAAATGAATTGAAACCGAATGGCTGCCGATTGTTTTTTTGCCAAACCCTCAGAATACAAACAGTAACGCGCTCGACTCCTCCGCGTGGGATTTACTTAACCCTGTAATCAAAATAAGATGAAAGAAAAATCCTACTTAGCATAAGCTTCAGGGGCAGGGCACGCCAAATTACATTTGATAGGCTTATTATTATTAAAGTATTCGTATTATGTAACCTTTGGCAAGTATAATTCATTTAGTTGGAATATTTTTACTAATAACTGTAGATATTTTACTCATAAAAACCAAACGTAAACAAATCATATCTTAATAAAATCAATGTATCACATAATTGAGAGATCTTACAATTTATACGATTTGAGGCCAAGTTATGTGAGTTAATGGATCATATTATTATAGCCATTATAGGCGTCTACATAGGTACCTACATATACCTAGGTCCAAAATAGAAAACGTATTTACTTTCTCAAAGAATTAGAGCAAGCGTCCAGCAATATTTTGAACACGACATTGTTAAATGGGTCAATCAACTTTTTTTTGTCAACGATTTTCTGCTACTTTCTATGAAAACCGAAATAATTAAAAAACTGATTATTTTTCCTTATTTAAAGTATACTTTTCAAAACCCTAGATTTTGTAGTCAATAATGGTATAATTGCCATATTTATTTTATTTTGTGTAGCTTCTATTTCGTGGGTGACCCAAGGGACAATGATGTTTCCGAAATTTGTATGAAAATAGTGGTATGTCCCCTGGGTGACCGGATTTTTTCATAGAAATACTTAAGTATTTTTTTTTTTGGTTTTCCCATACGCACTATGATAAACAGTTTATCTAATTACTACAAAATCATGGTTTTACTAACCAGAGATTACAGAGTTACTTGTAAAGGAGTAAATAGAAATTTACAAAAAAAAGTTGACTGACCCAAATATGTCCAATACTTGCCAAGCTAAATTTTTAACGAAATGAAAATGGACTGACAGGCAGACAGGCGGACTCAGAATGCTTAATTACTGTAAAAGCCTGGATGTTTTGGTTTCAACTCTTAGACCTACTTCTGTATTACTTATAAGAAAGTAAAAAAAATGGAAATATGAAAAACATCGATTTCATTACTACTAATCGAACGAAAGTAATAAAGCTAGGGAAAGCGAGCGGAGTTGGGCTTGGAGCAGTGAGAGCGAGCGAGAGAACAGGCAATGGCAGGAGTGTTGACGTGAGCGTGTGTTGCGGTTGGCAGGCGCGACGAACGGGCGCGCGGCGCGGCGGCCCGCTGCGCCGGCGCACAGCGAAGACTCGGTGGCCGAGACGGCGCTCTCCAAGAAAAACTCCGACGGTAAGACCACCACTGGTCCGTCTTGCAAGACTCCTACAAAACTATAGTGCTCTTTCCATCTTAGAAAGCTGTACGGCTGTAAAATGCTCTAATTGTCGCTTTCCAGTAGCCAAAGTCTTCCTAGCGTAGAAACATACTTACCAATACTTTGTGTGTGTGATATGTCGTTTGACTAGAAGTAAACTAGGCACTTTTAAGATCACTTAGTTATCAAACATTGATCAAAGTAAAATTCTTCACATTTAAGATATTGCTACTAATTCGTCAAATTCACAAAATATTTCAGACCTCAAAAAAAACTTAGTTTTTTCTGTCTCTCTCTTTCTTTCTTTCTGTGGGTGTCAATATATATAATCACACGATCGCTTGAATTTAGAAACGCATAAAGTTAATCTATCAGTAAAATCATCAAAATAGATATTCGTACATGCACCTCGTATTACTGTAGATGTTTCTACCAATAGCTTCATAGTGTGTAGCAGTGTGTAGTGATATCTTCGGTGTGACTAATTCGATGAGCGTCACGTGATCGGACAGCATAATGAAATGACAGACGTGTGACGTGCAACGTGCCTCGACCACTGTTAGCACCGTCGCGCCGCCGTTGCGGCCGCGAGCGCAGCGCTGGCAATTCGCCTATTGACATAAGTTTAAATCCGTTTTCAATCCCATGCCACCTGGCGAAATAATGAGACTTAACTTAATAATCAAAGGACAGACGTATCATATATATATATAGATGTGCAAAACTATTCAATATATACTCTTCGTCTGAAATTATACTTAGCTACTAATGTAATGCACAATGTGATCAAACACTACGCTGAGTAGAGGTCAGAATTAACCATATTACATTTTTCACAGAAAAATAACCAATTTATAAATAAGCACGTAATCAGGTTGGATTTCATTTCTGCTCTCTTTCTCAATATCAATCTTCATCTCGACACGATTCATATTAAGATTTATCCTTCAGAATACGTGCCTGACAAATAAAGCGTAATCCGATACTTAGCCTGCCTCTTAAGTTACGATCCCGAACTTGAGTTGGCGATGTCGATAACACGGCTGAATATCATCAGGTGGCCCATTAGCCCGTGTACTGACCTACATTTATTGAAACAAGGTGTTTGCTTCTCCGTACGTTATGTACGTAGCGTCGTGTAGTTACTTTTGTCAACTTCTTCCTTAACTTTGTTGTTATCGCCATCCGCGTGCACCTGCTAGATACTTTGTCCGTCTTCTTTGCCGTTTACGAAATGAAGAGTTTTGAAGATCATTTTGACCTTTGATGAATTTTTACTCGATGCGCTGTAACAATGTTTCAAGCTCAACGTAGTGACAGCAGACTTTGTCAAATGCTTGGATGCTGTTATTATGGTTCACAGTTGCTTGTATAAGTAGTTGAATATGGTTGAACCAAACTAATTTATTTTAGTACTGGTTTTGTTTTTATCAACCGACGAAAACAAAAGGAGGAGGTTCTCAATTCGACGTGTATATATATTTTTTTTTTTTATGTATGATCACGCATAACTTTTAACAGAGTACTCCGATTTTGATGGTTCTTTTTTTATTGGAAATCGTATACCCCGAGGGTGGTCCCATTTAAACTTGGAAACAATATTCCTACCCTAAGGGTAGAAAAACAGGGGATGATTGATTGTTCAGTTACTGATTGTACTATATGACCACGCATAACTTATTACAGAGTAGTCGGATTTTGATGATTCTTTTTTTATTGGAAAGCGTATACCCCAAGGGTGGTCCCATTTAAATTTGGAAATAATATTCCTACCCTAAGGGTAGGAAAACAGGGGATGATTGACTAACTTTTTACAAAGTAGTCTGATTTTAATAATTCTTTTTTATTGGATAGATAGGGTATACCTTCAAGTTGGTATTATAAATTTTGGAAAAAATTACCCCAAGGATGGAAAAAAAGTATAAAATAAAAACTTTTTAACAAAAAATTAAACCGCCGAAAAAACTGAAAAGCAATAAATAATACCTTTTTTGTTTGACCTTAATCTAGGTACCAGTTTGAAGTCGGTGCCTCAGCACGAGCCAGGAGGAGTGATAGAAGCCAATCAGGTAGACGATTATAGGTCCACTCCTCCTGGCTAAGTGCTGAGGCACCGACTTCAAACTGGTACCTAGATTAAGGTCAAACAAAAAAGGTATTATTTATTGCTTTTCAGTTTTTTCGGCGGTTTAATTTTTTGTTAAAAAATTTTGACAGCAACTACTGACAATAATGAGACTCAGTAATCAATAAAATAATACTTCGCATCGCTAAGTTACGAGTATATTAAAATTTTGTACTAAGTATTAAAGTAGGTATCATTAAGTAAATTATGACGAAATCGAAAGAACAATATCGGGTAGTGTTTTAAACTTTCGTGATTTTCACTCATAATTACTATACTAAACGGGACTTATCACGCAATAAATATTTATTTACCTCGACGTTTTGGCCAAATTGCAGCAGCCGTGGTCACGAGTTAACTGAAGTGTAGGGTGTCAAGATCGTTTAGCCGCACGAGTCTTTCGAACTAAATACTCGCACTTGATCAAGATTTTTTAACGGCACCCCATCACACCGACACACAACACTCACAACATCCGACGATCTCTCCGAACACTCCTCCCGACGCCAACATATGGTTATGTTATAACAAGATTCCACGAAGACGAAAGCTTATATCCATCCTCCCGGTTGAAATTTTTGTGTTTTTTAATTTAAACCGCTTCACGCACCATTCTAGAGTAGAAATGACGTTCCGTTGAGAGATTTCTGGGATTGTGCAGTTCAATCCAGTGGTTTGGTCCTGACTCCAATAAATACTGGGCTATGGCTGACTTATTTACTTGGCGATTTTTAACAGCCGCGATATGTTCCTTGACCCTCTCAGCTATTGTTCTTTTTGTACACTATTTATAAGATCTTAATCGAAGACCACTGGTTCGATCAGAAAAATAATTACCTTTATTTTCTATTTTACAAAATAAGTACAAATATAAGTTTAATTTACCCCCGGCGTAATATACTTGCAACATGCCTAAATCAAAGAATACATAAGCCGTGACCCTGGCTCTACTGGCTCTCCCTAATGAGACTGTCGGCAAATGTAGGGGAGACACAGGCCATTTCCATGATATACTTAGAAGAGGAAGACACCACCAATGGCACTCCGATTTTATAGTCAGGAGGTAATCCGGTTAGGTAACGTAAATAAACTGGGTGTCTTTCGATGAAACAGCAAGTCCGCGAGGTCGTGAACCACGCACAATCGCACGTCTATATAAGCTGCCTCCGTCCAGGACGTCCTGCAGAGCTTTCAGCACAACAATCTATGGTGGGTGGTGACAGGTAACTACAAAACCTCTGAAAGGACACGTCCCGTCATGGTGTAGACCGTGTAGAATGGCAAAACGCAATAACAGCTGCAGATAGGTAGCCACTCGCTACGTCTATATGGACTAATCGGGATAAAGCCGCAGTGAGGCCAGCAAATACCAAGATGGTAAAATAAAGACTGGTCCATTGTTATAGGCCGTGACAGCAGCCGTGCAGCCGACTTATAATATAATGCGAGGCACTGAAAATTCCCCCACACTTCCCTGCGCGATGCACTAGCGCACTGAGCGTTTCTTATCTTAAGTAGGTAATAAAGCGACTGGAGTGATTAGGTTGAAAGATGCAAATATCCATTTCCATACAGACGTGTTACATGTAACGTAAATAAATTAAATTTGAACATAAGGTATTGATTGCGGGATTTTTTTAACTTAATTAATGGATTAACTGCATTTTTATGATTAGGTACGAAAAATTTTTAGCAATGTCTGCAAAACTATAAAACCTGCATAGTTCAAACCCTTAAAATTAATTTGATTTTTTATGGTTCCGTGGTCAAAGTGCCAAAAACTGAATCCTAGGTATCATCATTTTTACATTGACTATGTAGGTAGGTATACCTACATAAGATAACAAAAATATTACTAGAGTTGGTAACAACATTAACAGTAGGTACTTAGTAAACTTTTTTCCCTCCAGTGCGTTCGGAATTTGCACCATAGGTATGTGTAACTACCAGTTTTTTCCTAAGTTATCCTTATTATTTTTTTTTTTGACTAAGGATGACGGAACTTAAATAATTAACCTAAACATAAATTAGTATTTTGTTATTAATTATAAAAAAACCGGCCAAGAGCGTGTCGGACACGCCCAAGATAGGGTTCCGTAGCAGGTACGAAAAAATCTTTGCATACTTTATTAATGTGGTTGTTTTGGTCCCAACTCCCACCGCACGCAAAATTTCAACGCGGCGGTACAGCGCCATCTACCGGCGAATAGGGTATCTAATCTGCAGTCTACTAGAACAAGTACCTATGTATGATGTATGTATGTATGTTTTTCAGATGTAATTCTTTATTATATGAACCGATTTCAATTTTATTTTTTTTATTTGAAAGAAGATACTGTTAGCGTGATATTATTGGTACTTAAAGAAAAAAAATGCTTGCAATGGCAGTTAAATTACAATCTTAGTTTAGAAATATTTTTTTTAGAAAAACTTAAAAACTGCTCAACTGATTAAGTTGAAAATAATTTTCCTAGAAAGTTTTTATTAAGTTTAACTTACGTGATTTTTTCGTATTTTTTAGACTTGCTGTTCAAAAGTTAGAGGGGGGGGACACATTATTTTGAACTTTCGGAGTGAATATCTCCGAAAATATTCACTTTATAAAAAAATGGTTTTAGCAAACCCCTATTTATTTTTAAATACCTATCCAACGATATCCCACACTATTGAGTTAGTCGAGAAAAAAAAAATCACCCCCACTTTACGTCTATGGGAGGTACCCTAAAAAAAATTTATTCATTTTTTTTTATTTAATCTGGGGGCACGGGAGTGCCCCCTCCAAGACGAGCCAAGCGGAGCGCAAGGGCACTACCTACCTTTTCTCGAAACGTTTCGTCGTTTTTTTGAACTCTTATAACTTTGCTTTGGATGATGTTAAATAGTTGAAAATTTCAAGATATAATGACACTAGTATAAACATGAAACATACAAAGTTTGAATGTCGTAGCTAATAATAGCTACTAAAGTATAAACTTTAGATTTTATTAATGTCTAAAAACCCCCGATTTCGTCACTCACTCACTGATCATCAAAATTCTTAAGGTACTTCCTGAAGTCCTAGAAAGCTGAAATTTGGTATGTAAGCTAGTAATAGTATACAATCAACGAAAAAATCTTAAAACTTGAAACTTTTTCCCCCCTCCCAAACCCCCCCCCCCCCAATATAAATTATGCGATAAGCAAGCGCTGGCGACCGGTTTCGTGACGTACGAGATATAAGTATAAGAAGATTTAGACGACCAGATGGCCTAGTGGTTAGAGAACCTGACTATGAAGCTTGAGGTCCCGGGTTCGATTCCCGTGTCGGGGCAGATATTTGTATGAAAAATACGAATGTTTGTACTCGGGTCTTGGGTGTTTAATATATATTTAAGTATGTATCTATCTATATAAGTATGTTTATCCGTTGCCTAGTACCCACATAACACAAGCTTGCCTAGCTTACTTTGGGACTAGGTCAATTGGTGTGAATTGTCCCGTGATATTTATTTATTTATTTTATTTATTTTAAGAAGTATAAGAAGACATTAGTTGCGCGTACGCTCCGTAAATAACGCAGCTTAAGAACTTTTCCACGCTAGTGGGGAAAAATGCGATTAACCAAGCAGATTTCGAAGGAGAAAGATAGCTTTTTTGAGTAAGTAAGTGAAGTGAGACCAATATTATTCAACAAGAATGCCTTCGTAGCACTCATCGTAGCAAGTGCTACAAACTGCTCTGCTAAACTTACAGACATGATGACTCGATGATGATGTTATTATCTATTAACACATTGTTTGATGCAATTACTGTTATTTTATTTATCTAAACTTGTATAATGAATGTCATTGCATTTCATTTCATAACATTACATTAAATTAATATCCTCCATTAAATAAATAAATAAGTTAAATTAAAATTTATTATTTCTTCTTGTTTTAATAGTTAAAATAAAATAATTGAATATTAATTAATTAAACGATGCTGAACATCTATTTGATGTGATGACAAATGCAATACTTTATAGTTTTTCGTATTTTTCCACGTAATTCACAATAATAAAATTGATAAAAATAGGGACATATCATTTATTTTTAATTAAAATCGTTAAAATCTAAACGAATATCAGCAAATTATACTAAAAAACCGTGGTGGCCTAGTGGTTAGACCTATAGTCTCTCAAGCCGGTCGTGGGTTCGAGTCCGGGCACCTCTGAGTTATTCGGAATTTATGTGCGAAATTATATTTGTAATTCACCATGAGCTGGTGAAGGAAAACATCGTGAGGAAACCTGCATACACTTGAAATGTAATTCAATGGTGTGTGTGAAGTTCCCAATCCGCACTGGGCCCGCGTGGGAACTACGGCCCAAGCCCTCTCATTCTGAGGGAAGGCCTGTGCCCTGTAGCGGGACGTACATAGGCTGGGATGATACTAAAAGTAATGATATGATCACGACTATTTATCTAAAATTATTTCAGTTCTGTGTTAAAAGGTACAATTATAAAGGAAAGGCGCTTTGTAAATATTTTTACTGTGCATAAGTATTTCTTATTTACTAAACATTTACAAGCCTTTTTGGAATTATAAATTAGATAATTTTATTTCGTGACATGCTTAACAGAAATTAAAAATTACTTAAATTTGGAACATTTTGTCGGTCCCTTACTAAATGCTCCTTTCATCCACTCAAAGGTTGACTGGTAGAGATCCCTTAAAGGGATAAGTTCGCCTTTGTACATGCATTTCAACGGTTGTCAATAATGTTTTTCTTTTTATTTCCTTATTTTGTACAATAAAGAGTTTACATACATACATATTAAGTGTTCTAAATAAGAATTCTTAATGTACAAACTTTACCCAAACAAACTTGTTTCGAACCGAGCTCGAATAACCGGGCCCGCAGCTTCTGAGTGAGAATACACACCTGTTCAAACATTTGTTATTTTTCATTTTTCATTTTGTGTGAATAACTGAACTGTAACTATGTATTTTGGTTCAGACGAGGACGAGGAGCCCCGCTGCGTGAATTTGACGCCGCGCCACAAGGCGGCCATTCGATTCATAAGAAAGGTATGTCTTTAAAAATAAACAATTGACAACACATTTTACTGTTAACGGTAGCACTACGCGTCACTACGAGTAATCTAAAGCAAACAATAGTATTGTATCTTTTATAACATGAGCGATTACTGGTAACGAAGTATAGTGCTCCCGTGAGATGGAATTAACTTTGTTGTGTTAAAATTTAATCTGATATTGGTCGCGTATGAAGTAAATTTAGTACCTACACCGCCATAGATTTCCGTACTAATATTTTTTACACATCAAGTACTTGTATCGTATCGAGTACCTACCATTCGAAGCCAAAGTTGATTATAGCATACTAGCTTAGTACACAGCCGACGTCTACGATTATGGAACTGTAATTATTGGCCAGCAAAGTTCTAGAATTGTTAAAGACCGTAATAAAATGTCCATAGAAAATAATGCCTTGGCTCGGATCTTACCTATAACTGAACAATTTTTTTTCAAAAATTTTGACTTATTTCTTGGTATTTTTGTTATTACTTTATGAAGAATATTTAGTCCTCAACTTAAATTGAAAAAAGTTGAGAGCAAAAATCTTTGAAAAATCAGTCCCAAAAATTAATGATTTTTGAAAAAAAAAATTCTCATTTATACTCAAAAAAACAGATCGGAGTAAAGGCACTTTTACTATAGGCACTTTACTAATGTATACCTACATAATATATTTGTCTATACAGGTGACTCCTAAGTCGTGCACAGAAATCATTTTAACACTCTTAAGACTGCATCGATCGCTGATTACTGATTAGTGATGTGATGATATGAAACATTTAACTAATTTATAATATATATGTATTCTTAAAATAATTACTTCTTACATCGACCTATTAATGTTAGCTGGGTGAGATCCATTAAAGGGATAAGTTCGCCTTTGTACGTACATGTGTCCCAAGGTTTGTCAATTGTGTTTCTTTCTTTATTTTTATATAATAAAGGATCCATACAAGTAATACATACTTATTTAGTCTAGCCGTTACCTATTTAGAGATTAACGAGTAATCCACGACATCGTCGTGCGCTCGGAGCAATTTAATTAGTATAAATTATTACTTATACACCGTGAAATTTTAGTGGTTGTTTTCCCGAAACGAGGTGATTTAGTATCGATTGTACAATCGATTTATAATTACTATTTTGACTCTCTAGTCCTCTCTAGTCCTCAAAAATCCAATTGTGAAAAACGAAAGTCAAAAATGACCGCAAACCAATAGTAACGCTTCGTTGGTACAAGTAGCGTACGATCGTACGATAGGTTAGGTACCAACGAAGCGTTACTATTGGTTTGCGGTCATTTTCGACTTTCGTTTTTCACAATTGGATTTTTGACTCTAGTCAAAATAGTAATTATAAATCGATTGTACAATCGATACTAAATCACCTCGTTTCGCGAAAACAACCACTAAAATTTCACGGTGTATAAGTACTGAAAACTATATTTTCTTTTCATTGATTAAATTTAAATTTTATGTTGATCAAGAATCATGGTTACTCTATGTTTAATTTTGGACCGCCTTGGCAATGTTACAAATCCAAAATTCCTTGATATTTTTTAATTAAATTCCGCCCGTTTCCTGACTTTGTCATTGACACAATCGTCCGTTAAATTTGAACTTGTATGTCCATAAGGAAACAAAAGATTATTAATTTCAACATCTATGAATAGCGGGCAAGAAACCTAAGAAAGATCTGAAAAACTTTACATTAACACTTAATGAGCTAGATTTATATAGGAAAATAATACTTACTTAGTATCAAAATCAATTAACTGCTTTTGAAGTAAATTCATTGTGTTCATTGTGTACCTTGAAAAACTACTTTAGAAGAACTATTTCTGTTCATGAAATAAGAATCACCTGTATGAGATATGCACACAAAATGATTAAACCTTTGCGTGAATGACAGTAACATATTTGCCATCATCGTATGAAAGACAACTGTTCTAGCCGAACAACGATCACATTTTGTTTCACATTTCAGACACTTTTGTAAACCTACATCAAACCGATAAAGGGTTAACTCTAAATATGTATGAGTTCTCTCAACCTAAAAAAAAGACACATTCCCTTTTCAAAAGCTCTCACTGACCGTTTCCGTATAGAATCGCCATCAGTATGTGATGGGGATTTTACCACAGTGCGCGGTCCATGTACCGACCTAACTACAGTTGGGGAAGTGGAACACGTTTTACAGGGGTCAATGTTTGGTATGTAATCTGGGAAAATAAGTACCACTCGAAAGTGTTAAATATTTGTAGATTGCAGCAAAATTAACGCTTGAATTGAATTATAGGCAATTTAATAATATTATTTAGAGCTACTACCATAGCACTACTATTACTTCACTCGTATTTCAAATCCAACATTTTTTTTCCACTTGCGAGTAGTATTTTTTCAGATATGATTTCAATAGTTAATCGCCCTTCTGTTTAATAATTCCGACTAAAGTTTACATGCAGTTACATGGATTATAGTAAAATGACTCTGTTATACGTACCGGTCCGAGCAGTATAAAATTCGAATTTTGCTTTCGGCAACGACATTCAACCATTTCTCCAACTGTCGGTTGTGCGTCTATGTATAGGACACACATCATAACTATTAGCTTGTTACTAGTTTCAAAGATAACGACGTAATTCTGACGTCATTTGAGAACAGAACATGCGTTGTTTACATGTCGTTGCAATAGGTATTCAATATGATAATGCGTTAAATTTAGTATTTCATAGATTTTAATCTCAGAATAACCTTCAGTAGACATCTCTCTTTTATTTTAAGTGGGACCCCTAAACATATAAAATTCGGTCACTTATAATTTACACTTCAAAAACTTTTCAACACACTATACCATTAACCACTTTTTTTATACAGTTAATATTTAAATCAAATAACAATAATAGTCCAAGTCATGTATTTCGAATTCGATACAGGAGGTCACATAACATACAATTTAGTACACAGTCACACGGATTTGCTGAAGGTGAGCCTTTTTCGAGGGTGAATTAAATTGTCATGCTGGATGATAAATTATCCCAACTGACCCTCGCGCTACACGAAACGTTAACGACGATGTCGGCCGACGCACATTGTAGGATAAACACTATCTACACTACCTATAGAGATTCATACTTCATTACAATAATATCATACCTACTCCACATCATTCCATAGTTAGAGCACAGCAATCACAAGATACTGTTTACCGAAAACATAAACTGAGCGAGCAAACAATTGGATCCAATTTACGCAACACGTATAGGTACAGAAAATATCGTGAGCGAACCCTCGAGAGCAAAGCGTCTCGGGGTTCGGTAGTCCACACATACATTTATTATGAGACCGTTCGTTCACACCGTGCTGGAAGCGTTAACAATAAAACCGCCATCCTCTTCCATCACGGGACTTGTTGGTTTCCCGGTTTGGCAGTAAAAGTCGTGCGGAAATATCCGCGCGTCCTCCACACACCTACACATAGTACTAAATAATAGGAGTTTCTTTTCTTTTGTTAGGTTTAAGGTTTAAAGACATTTATTCCCATATAAGACATTACATCACTTTCATGAGAACAATAGTTTAAATTATCACTAAGTAAGTTGTTTTAGTCACAACTCAACAAACCTAATACAATCTTTGTATTAGCTTTAGGCGATGTGGACTAACTCTTATAGCTTTTAAGGTTATTCCATCGACTTGTATATTTTCGCCTTATGAAAAATTAAATTCTCGTTTAACTGAAAGCCGAAAGGACATGATGGTAAATTCTTAACAAAGTGTTTCTAATAAAGTGGCCACCGTCAAGTTGGGACTTTAACGGCTTTACCTAATTAGATATTTAAGTAACCACGTCGCTTGTTCATGTTCACCCTTTACATAGGTACTTAGTTAGCCGCAACTGTTGAATTGGTGGAATAAAAAAAGGCTCACGTCAGTGTTAAACTTTTATAAAATTAAATTATTGTACATAAACTTATTAATTTACAACAACATCTGTCTACATAGGTCCAAATTAGATACAACAATAAAGTCAACAAACAAACAAAATAATTAACAATAGAAAAAATATGTACATACAGGATGTTACAAAATTACCCGTAATAACTGAAGGGTATGGAAGTACTCCAGTAAAGAATTAAATTAGTATTTTTTTTTGGGATGGCGGGAGCTCGCCTTTGATAGGCAGGAGTGGAGCAAGAAAGGAGAGGCCTTTGCCCAGCAGTGGGACACAAAAATAGGCTAAATAAGAAATAAAATGTATATTTTTTTTTTTTACAAAAAGAAGAACAGCGCGAAAAGTTACAGTTTTATTTACTGTTCATGGGGTTTCAGGCTTTAGGGGTTATTTTGTAACACCCTGTATACTTTACATATTATTACACTCATAACATATACATAACACACACACAGATATTTCGCAATTTAAAATTTTATATAATTTCAGTAACTAGATACGAACATACGTTACTCTTAAACAGTAAATTTGTTGTATAGGATCTATAGTGACGTACATATTCGTGCAGTTTAATGTGACATTTCATACTTACGCTATGTGTATTGTGGAATTCTGACAGATGAAGTATTTTGTGGCTCGGCGTAAGTTTAAAGAAGCTCTTAAGCCGTACGACGTAAAGGACGTTATCGAACAGTATTCCGCGGGCCACGTGGACCTGCTGGGCCGAGTGAAAAACGTCCAGACTAGGTAGCCGCAGCGGCCGCCGCACGCTCACACTCACGCAGTTTACTTTCTCCGTTCTGTACTTTACTCTCGTCTGGACTGTGCCTAATTTGTCTTGTAATGTGATCTTTGTAGTTGAATTTGCCCTTTAATTTAAATTAATCTTATAGTAGCTAGTGTGTGTGCTATTGCTCTTGCATAGTATGTGCATATTACTTTAATACCTACCTATGTATCTATCTGTTACACTGAAAGTTGCAAATGAATGCGCAGAGCAAGACGCTATACCTAGTACTACTTAGTAACCTATGTCCTGCGGAAAGCTCGTGAGCCGGATTTCATCCCGATATTCACTCACTAAATCTGTATATCAGTATTATGATTATTATATTCCTATCAGGACTTCTGAAAAAAAACTTTATTTTCATTAAATAATTAATTAATTGGCGCTACATTTGAAATATAGTCAGCAGTAATGAAAACGCGACTGACATGTCAACAGACATCTCTTCAAGGACGTTAAAGCCACTTCAAATATTTTAAAGCCCCTCAATTACTACCATAAATCTATCTGATGATTATTGTATGAAACCTTGGAGAAACACATTACTAAATTGCATTAACAACGTAACGTTTTATCCATGTTGTTTTATTCTATTTCTTTGACACTTTTAGTATCAACTTGAATTCGTTAACACTAAACTGCATTGTTCCATGCCGTATCCACAACAGAAAAAAATAATTATATTCGAACTTATTTTCACTGTGCATTGCTTTCACATTATTAAATTGGCTCATTCATTGCAACTGTTATATTCAGTACGTTAATAGTAACTAAATCCATAACTGTGTAATATTTTTCATAACATACAACATCACCTTTTACCATTGTTATTGTACACAAGCATAACTGGAACTGACGGAGCATAACTCGGATACATACATAATGTAGATCCCTTTTCTTCCAGTCGTTTTTGGGCACTAGCAAAAATGAAGACAAGAAATATTTGCAAGCCTTATATTATTAACTTACCTTATCGTCTTGGTACCAAGAAACATACACGAACATACATGTGTCGTATTGCTTTGCTTAACGTCAATTTTATTGATACAATTATTATTATCTGACTCTTGCGTCAGCCTTTAAAATGACATACGATATGGTCTACATCTCGTAATTATATTACATCGATAAATCTCTCTTTATGGATCTTTTACATACATAAAACCATTATAAATCCTAGGATAGAAATGGTTTGGTCTTGTCGTCTATTTACATACTATTTATACTCTTAGTGTGCTACACTATGAGACGTCTGACGACAACTAGACTAATTATGAAGCTAATAAATATTCATTCGCATCTGAAACTAGTAGGTAAACGTGGCATTTGCGCACCATCTTCAATACATACCTACATACACTTACTAATAAGCTGTCTAGTATGTCTGTTCTACTATCCAATTCCCGTTGCCGTGATCTCTTTTACGTTCAATTTTAGAGACCAGACTGTTTTGTTTTCGTGTAGCTCAAGTATTTTGTCGCTCGCAAGAGATTTAGAGAAGCGTTGAAACCATACGACGTGAAAGATGTGATAGAACAGTACTCTTCAGGGCACGCAGACCTTCTAAACCGAACAAAGAACCTGCAGTACAGGTGAGAGGGATCCGCCGGCTGCGGGGCGCGGGCCGGGCGCCGCGGCCGCAGCGCCACCATCAATCAGGCGATGGCTCCCGCTGCCTGGCCCGCCTCCCCGCCGCCTAGCTGTCGCGTTTTTGCTTCCTAGTCATTGCCATTTGCCACCGTCACTAAAATACAATCAATGTTTTTATTTGAGAAAAACATATTCTAATATCGAGTTACATTTCATATGAATCATGATGAGTTGGCATTAACTGGTGGCAGGCTAAAACTAAATTTAATATTTTGAATTTGTAGCTAGCGTAGATTCATGTTTCATATTGCTTAATTTTGGTGTGTAGGTTGGTATGTAAATAGTTTAGTTTAATTCATGGTGTAGATTTAAAAATTCAAAACATAATATAAAAAAAATCTAATAAAAGAGAATAATATTAAATACGTTTCAAATTAAATATAGGTACTTACAAAGAAATGACAAAGGCGAGCCGCGTCGCGACCACGGCTCACGTACTACGGAACCACGCGTAGCACAGTCCGCGACTTGTGATTTTATTGTGCTGTAGTGTTATGTTATGTTACAGTACTAAATACGAATGCAACACTCAATAATTTAGTAAAATATTTAACAATACGATAAAATCCGCTGCGTATTTTAATAAAGTAATCAAATAAAAAATTTGCATCTATTTAATTGTAAAGTTGGCAACAATATGATACCTAATATCTACTCAGAAATGAAAAGTGAAGAACTAAGAGTATAAGCGTTCCTGCTAAATGGCACGCGCGGCTCCGATAATTGATAACGAAACTATTTTATTGTTATCCATCCACTTGTAAAAGTAGGTACTTATCCCGCCAATTTTTTTTCTTTTGAACTCTGTGAAGATTTCTACTACCTAGTAGAAACGTAACATTTTATAATGTATGTGTATTTTCAATTTAGAGTTTCAGAGTAGAGCAAAAAACGACGAAAAACACGTTTATTGCACTTTAAATTTTTACTTATTTTATTTTTATTATTTGTTATTATACACAAAAGTATAATCCCGTACGCACCCTTTGGGATCAGAACCCTAAAACTATCCATGTCAATAATCAATTATTACAAATATAGTTTTCCGCTTTTTGTAGTCTTTATGAATTTAAATAAGTACATACTTAAATATCTACCAACTAATTTGGTCCCTTGAGTAAGAAGCCTAATATTCATACTTAAAAAATGGCTCATTTTAATCGCCCAATCTTCTCATTAAAACAATTGATGTATCTTTTCTCCGTACTTTCCTTTCGCTAGAGTTAAATTTTTACGTATGTAATTGCTACTTATTAAACATATATACGACGTTAAAAAGAATTATTTAGAAATGGTAGCGCAAATGAAAATAATAAAAGCTTTGTCATAATGAACCCTAACGGTATATTCGGTGGAACTTGAGACTTCATGAGCTTTCCTTTCATTGCTTCTGTGTTTATGATTCATCTTCTTTCTTTAAATATTGACTTCATGGCACAGCATCCAAGCACCGCATTACATTCCAATTGGAGCCTGCATTTGTGTTACTTAAGCGTTATTAACATCTGCACTATGCATGCTTATTTCTAACAAAATATATACACGAAGATTTAGATTCTTTGCATATTGAAATTTTACGTTTTCAATATTTTGTACAAATTTTATATAATTCACTCATTTTCTTATGTAAAGCATTATTATTATCAGCTTAGTGCTCAACTCTATTCTTTTTTTCTTAGCTGTATTATTGAGAACAAAATTATTGTATTTGGCGGGTGGAAATGAAATTATTTTTTATGTACCTTGCCGTTCGATCCTGATAGTTACCATAATGTTTTTCGCTAATCCTGCCGCTAAGTAGCAGTATTTCACTGTGAAGAGTCAGACAGCTGGGGAAATTACAGGCACAAGAACCATTTTATCTTAACCATAGTGTCTGGTGTTGCCTCTGTCTACGTGCAGTGGTGCTCGTTTTCCTTGCTCATTTGTCTACCTTGTGGCAAAAAAGTTATTAAAAGTAGTTTTTCATTGAACTTTATTTATGAGTCAAACGAATAGATTATTTGCTTAACCCTGAGATACACGTGATGATAAAATATTTCATGGTTTAACGGGCACTAAAAATGAATAATGTGTGTTCACAGAAGTCAAACTAGTGTTTCATTTACTAGATTAACTGCTCCTTTGGTAGTAAATGATTCGTAAACGAAATTATTTAAAATATTTATGTCCTTTTGACTATTTATGATGGAGTGATTAGCCTTTCCATCTCAATTTAAGTAACACCAGAGAGTAATTTTTTTTTAATAAACCGCAGATTAGACCAAATACTTGGCAAGCAAGGATCTAAAGCGAAAGACGTCTACGCATCCAAAATCAGCTTAGCTTCCAGAGTAGTTAAAATTGAAAGACAAGTAAGTGATCAGTCTTAATTTTTATTTAGGAATTAAATTTTGCATGTATTTTAATGACGGTTTAATTATTTCAGGTAGATGATATAGAAAGTAAGTTGGATCATTTGTTAGAATTGTACGAGGAGGACAGAAGGCCCACGAGAAGGATAGCGGGTGGCGGCGGCGAGGGCGGGGCGGGCGAGGGCGCGCTGGCGCTGCGCGCGCGGCCGGCGCTGGCCGCCAAGCAGTGCTCGGAGCCCAACTCGCCCGTTTCGCGCAGCTTCGAGCCCCCGCCCGCGCCCGCGCCCGCGCCCGCGCCCGCGCCCGCGCCCGCGCCCGCGCCCGCGCCGCCCGCGCACCACAAGCTCAAGCGCCCCATGAACAGGGGTTACTCTGATCTTGGAACAAGATTCATGAGGAAAAAAGTTATCGTCAGGTAGATACTAACCGACTCAATTTTCTTTTTTTAACCTCCATTTCAATAGAATCTGTCAATCTCGTAGTATGGCCCACTGACATGGACACCGATTTATCTAGGTCTAAAGCTCTCCAAAGACCGCATTGCGGGGCGTGCACGCGACGGCGACGAAGCATGCCCGGTGCGTTACATAACACTGAATCATATACTCTGTGCCGCGCTGCCGGTGTGTCACCGTATATATGATTCAGTGTATAGAACGCGCTGGACGGACACGCTTCGTCGGCGTCGCACGCACGCCCAGCGCTGCGGTATGTGATGGCCTTTAGTGATATGATTATAATCTTTTATTGTTGGTTTTCGATTGTAATAAACATACTCGTTTTAGGAACCTAGATAATCATGTGTCCATCTCAGTTGGCAATAGGTATCTAAGATATTCAGATTCTATTGAAATGAACTTTAGATCCATTTTAAACCTATCAGTGGCGTGGCGCCGTAACGACTCGATTGACACCGGCTTGCCTTGCCTATGGCAAAGGTTGTATACGGTGCCCCTTGAAATATAAATAAATAAAATAAATAAATATCATGGGACAATTCACACCAATTGACCTAGTCCCAAACTAAGCAAAGCTTGTACTATGGGTATTAGACAACGGATAAACATACTTATATACATATTAAACACCCAAGACCCGAGAACAAACATTCGTATTTTTCATACAAATATCTGCCCCGACACGGGAATCGAACCCGGGACCTCAGGCTTCGTAGTCAGGTTCTCTAACCACTAGGCCATCTGGTCGTCAAACTATTTGTCGAATTTCATTTAATCGAAAACGATATATCGAATATTTAATACTAATATTTTCCCTTGTAGTAATTTCATTTCATCGACTAGTCATTACATATTAAAACAATTGTAAGAACAACAGTACAAGGTACATTTCATCAACTACTTATTCATGAGACAGAACAACTAAATATCGCTGTTTATTTCATCGATGTATTATTATAAAACACTTTTATTTCATTGTCGATTGTTACATATCTCGTTTTATTACAGCGAGCGAGTGAAGCGAGCGAGCAAGACGGGTCGGAGCGGAAGCGACTCGGATAGGTTAGGTTCAAAGGCTAATGCGGGAGCGTAGCGTAGCGAAGCTCCCGATTAGCCTTTGGTGTTAGGTTTTTTTTTATGACCACCCTGAAAGTCTTGCTTTAAAAAAAGCATTTACAACGTTCAAAAAAGTATGAAATAATAAAATATGAAATGAATATCTGCCAAATAAACAATCTATTACTAACCCCGCTCCGGGTCGTAGGTTCAGCAGATTGCGCTGACCATACAGCAGACCAATGCTGCCGGTATTAAGGGCACTTTTGAGCTGGGTATGGCGCGGGGTGGTGGCACGTGGTGGTACTTAGTTTTAGTTTTTATGACTTTGTTTTGTTTTAATTATTTTTTATTATTTTTTATTTAATCGATTAAATTATTTCCAGAAATTAAAAATGGATTATTTGAAAATACTCATTCAAATCATTCCAGGTAATGAATATTCGATGTAATTAAAAAATCGGCGTCTAAAATATCGCCCCTCCTATTTGTGCACTTTTTTCCGAAACGCTCTGATTCACAAGCCATTATGTTTCGTTTAAATTAAACATTCTTAATTTAAAACACATTAAACGTGCTTTTAATTGATACTACATAATAATAATTAATAACATAATTTCGCTAAGGTAAGGATGAAATCGGAAGACGATGCAAAATTGTTGGTACCACCCAATTATGTAATTACTATAATTACAGAACAGATCGTATAGGAGGAGGAGTATCAATATATGTAAATAACGGAATTCAACATAACTTAATATATAGTGACTACAAAGACGGGAACAATTATTTGAGGGTGCATATAGGAAAATTTGGGTTAGAAATTGGAGCTGTATATAAACCAGGCGATACAATAATGCAATCGTTCTTTGAAGAATTCGAAACACAATTGAATCAAAAGAAGAGGGCGATCATATTTGGAGATTTTAACATAGATTTGCTAACAAAAGTGTTAAATACTAAAATATATACAGAAATAATAAAAGGTTCTGGTTTTATAACACTAAATAAAATAGATTCTAGTCACTGTACTAGAGAAACACACAGCACAAAAACAATACTGGATCATGTTCATACCAATTTGAAATATAATCACTACAAAATGTCCATTATAGATTCAGCATTCTCGGACCACAAGCAAATACACTTAGAAATAAAGAAGATTAATCCCAAAAAAAGACTCAAAACACAATACAGGGTTATTTGTAATTCACTGACATCCTCTTAACCCTGAATTCCTATCACTCAAACAAATGTTTTTTGTTTTACGACTTTTTAAAATGAAGCACTTTTTTCCCATACAAATACACAGAGTATCGTAAAAATAAGAGGTAATCTCAAATTTTCAAAACGTTATTACACCAAAAATATTAAGTTATGACAAAAGCCGTAAAACAAAAAACATTTGTTTAAGTGGTAGGATTTTAGGGTTAAAAGGAAGCTAGTGAATTACAAATAACCCTGTATATAGCTTTTGATTATACAAAACTTTGCAAAACTGTGGAAGAAACACCTATAGAAAATGCAGAAAGCAGTTATGAAGTACTAGAGACATATATTAAGACGCAAATAACCAAAAGTAAGACTTTAAAATGGAAAACCCTTAATGAACCTCAGGAAGAATGGATAAACAAGGCAGTTATGGATGGTATACGTATAAGAAATACCATATGGCGTCAAAGAAAAGCAGAACCTAAGAATAAGACCATTTAAAAGGAATTTGTTAAAATGCGTAACAGAGTGGCAGCAAATATACGAAAATCCAAAAATAAATATTACTGTGATTTGTTTTACAAAAGTAAAAACAAACCCAAGAAACTTTGGGAATTAATCAACACTCTAGCTAGTAACAAACGTAAAAAAAGTATTATTCCTCCAAAGCTCGCTATTGAAACGGGTACTTTGAATAATGAATCAGAAATTTGTGAATATTTAAACAACTTTTTTTCTAATATAGGACATTCATTGGCTAGTAATATACCTAAAAAATACCACGACAATACAATAAACACTCTACCAAAAGAAACAAACGGGAATAGATTTGTTAATTTCAATCTATGTACGGAAGATAAAGTTAGTAAAATTATTGAAATGCTAAACTCAAACACCAGTACTGGGATAGATGGAATAAGTATAAAATGTCTTAAATGTATCCAAAAACCTATACTTAAAGATCTAACATCATGCTTAAATAAATGTCTTAATGAGGGCTACTTTCCGGATAGCATGAAATTGGCACGAATTACACCTGTCTTTAAATCGGGAAATAAACACGTATGTGGTGATTATCGCCCTGTTTCAGTTTTACCAACCCCATCAAAAATCTTGGAGAAGATTATTTACAAACGTCTCGAGTCATACTTAAACTCTATCAATTTTTTATATGAACGCCAATACGGGTTCAGACCTAAGTCAAATACGCTAACAGCGACTGTTGATCTTATAACTGAAATAAAATCAAACATTGATAACAAAATGATAGCTTTGGGAGTGTTTATTGATTTGAAAAAGCATTTGATACTGTGATTCACTCCCTGTTACTAAATAAACTTAGACGTATAGGCATTGATGGAACTGTATATAAAATGCTGGAATCTTACCTTTCTAATAGATATCAAATCGTGCAAATTGGGCAATACCAAAGCAAGCGTAGTCTTATCAAATGTGGCGTACCTCAAGGGTCCATTTTGGGCCCACTCCTTTTCCTGATTTACATGAACAATATTCAAGATTTGCCAGTACAGGGGCAAATCACATTATACGCTGATGACACATGCTTCTACTTTGGTCACAGTTTGCACTACCTCATTAGTCAGGCTCAAGAGGATCTAAATACATTATCGGAATGGCTAAAATATAATTTACTGACCATCAACACATCTAAAACATCATATATCATTTTTTCTGCGAAAAATAAAAAAATACCAAGTCATGATCCTCTTGTAATCGATGGTCAGATTGTACATGAAAGTGGAAGGGAGAAGTACCTGGGATTATTATTAGACCCTAAACTAACATGGAACGACCATATTGAAAGGTTACGGACGAAAATCATTCAACTAACTGGCTCCTTTAGACGTATAGTAAGTAGGCTGTTTCCCACACCACGTGAAATATATTATTTTCCTACTCCTGTACTTTTATCTGGTTTTTACATGGTCGCGAACAAATATATAAGAACATAGATAATATGACTTCAGAAAGTCTATACTTAATCCATACGCCATAACAGCACTTGTGTCGTAATGTCGTTATTACGATACACCTAGCTGCCACATAATATTAAATGTAGGGTACACTCAACACTAAAGCCCAGTTTAGACTTGCTGAGTTGAGTAGAGTAGGGTACAGTCGGGTACAGTAGGGAAAAATAGGGTACAGTAGGGTACAGTCGGGTACAGTCGGGTACAGTAGGGTAAAATAGGGTACAGTCGGGTACTGTAGGGTATAATAGGGTACAGTTGGGTACAGTAGGGTAAAAAAGGGTACAGTCGGGTACAGTAGGGTAGAATAGGGTACAGTTGGGTACAGTAGGGTACAGTAGGGTAAAATAGGGTACAGTAGGGTACAGTCGGATACAGTAGGGTAAAATAGGGTACAGTAGAGTACAGTCGTGTACAGTAGGGTAAAATAGGTTACAGTAGGGTACAGTCGGGTACAGTAGGGTAAAATAGGTTACAGTAGAGTACAGTCGGGTACAGTAGGGTAAAATAGGGTACAGTAGGGTACAGTCGGGTACAGTCGGGTACAGTAGGGTAAAATAGGGTACAGTGGGGTACAGTCGGGTACAGTAGGGTAAAATAGGGTACAGTCGGGTACAATAGGGTAAAATAGGGTACAGTAGAGTACAGTCGAGTATAGTAGGGTACAGTAGGGTAAAATAGGGTACAGTAGAGTACAGTCGGGTACAGTAGGGTAAAATAGGGTACAGTAGGGTACAGTCGGGTACAGTCGGGTACAGTAGGGTAAAATAGGGCACAGTCGGGTACAGTAGGGTAAAATAGGGTACAGTAGGGTACAGTCAGGTACAGTCGGGTACAGTAGGGTAAAATAGGGTACAGTAGGGTACAGTCGGGTACAGTAGGGTACAGTCGGGTACAGTAGGGTAAAATAGGGTACAGTTGGGTACAGTCGGGTACAGTAGGGTAAAATAGGGCACAGTCGGGTACAGTAGGGTAAAATAGGGTACAGTAGGGTACAGTCGGGTACAGTAGGGTAAAATAGGGTACAGTCGGGTACAGTAGGGTAAAATAGGGTACAGTCGGGTACAGTCGGGTACAGTAGGGTAAAACAGGGTACACTAGGGTACAGTCGGGTACATCGGGTACAGTCGGGTACAGTAGGGTAAAATAGAGTACAGTCGGGTACAGTCGGGCACATTCGGGTACAGTAGGGTAAAATAGGGCACAGTCGGGTACAGTAGGGTAAAATAGGGTACAGTAGGGTACAGTCGGGTACAACAGGGTAAAATAGGGTTTAGTTGGGTACAGTCGGGTACAGTAGGGTAAAATAGGGTACAGTATGGTAAAATAGGGTTCAGTAGGGTACAGTCGGGTACAGTAGGGTAAAATACCCTATTTTACCCTACTGTACCCAAATGTACCCTACTGTACCCTATTTTACCCTACTGTACCCTATTTAACCCTACTGTTCCCTACTGTACCCTATTTTACCCTACTGTACCCGACTGTACCCGACTGTACCCTACTGTACCCTATTTCACCCGACTGTACCCTACTGTACCCGACTGTACCCCATTTTACCCTACTGTACCCTATTTCACCCGACTGTACCCTACTGTACCCGACTGTACCCCATTTTACCCTACTGTACCCGACTGTACCCGACTGTACCCTACTGTACCCTATTTTACCCTACTGTTCCCGACTGTATCCCATTTTACCCTACTGTACCCGACTGTACCCTACAGTAGGGTACAGTACAGTACAGTAGAGTCGAGTCGTAGGAAAAATATTGTATGCAACGGTGTATAATTTGGTCTTAACGGCTCGTGCCGTCTTCCATTGCGATACTCGCATTCGCTCGTATCGCAACTCACGTCACTCGCCTTTTAAGACCTCACTTATACAACAGTTGCATAAAATACTATTATAACTCACTAATGAAATCCCATCTTGAATATCTTATTGAGATGTGGGGTAACGCTGCGACTAAATATTTGAAAAGACTACAAATTGCACAAAACAAACTAATCAAAACTCTGTTTAACTACCCATTTCGTACCCCGTCATCTACTATATACAAAGGCACAAAAATTATGCACCTTAAACAATTATATACATTTAAAACCTGCTTACTAATCCATAAAATTGTAAAAAAACACGTACATACACAGATCACATTTAAGATAAAAAATACATAAATATAGCAAAAGGAAAAAACACCTACAACATTTACAAATTTCTAAATCTCGTACTAAATTTTACGGCAAGAGAACGCTGACGCATGGAGGAGTGAAACTTTATAATGATCTGCCAATAGATATCAGAAATCAAAATTCTTTAAATATGTTCAAGAAGCTGCTTAAAAATTATGTTTACGAAACAATTGATATTTCATAGCACCTTTTGTAATAAAAATCAGGAGCATATAACTTTTTAGTATTGCATAAATGTAATAAGTATGTTACTACCTATCTTAGATTAGATTAATATTATGTTACTTGCATGTTACTTGTTACTACTATCTTAGATTAATTATTATGTATAGCTTGTAAGTTCTCATTTAAGTGAACATGTACTTTTGTTCTTATGAGAATAAATTCTTCTTTAAACCGAAGGTCTACATTGATTAGCTTGAATCTGATTTTCGCCGGAGGGGCGATATTTTTACGCCGAGTACATAAAACGTTGACTTTTAACTGATATTCGATTAATAGTATGTCGCCATTTCAAGGGTAAACCGTTGTATACATGTACCTATACCGCTAAGTGTTGTATCCGAAGACAGACCTTGTATTAATGTTTATTTAAAGATGGTTTTGGTCTTCAAGTATCTTTATTTAATAATATTTCTTATTAAGTATGATTTAGTACAACCGGCTGTGTCGGAGGTCAGAGGTGAGAGATTTGGCGGTGTTGCCACACTTTTACGTTTTACATTAAATTGCGTTCCATTACAGACCTAACACCTGCTTAATCAAATTGTTCACTCTACGCCACGCCACTGCTGTCTGCTACCTATACCTAAGTGGTAATTTTAATGTAGGTAAAATAAAGATTGAATTTCTAAAGTCAATTGGAATTTATTTACTGCTTACCATTGATTTGCTCGTGCATGTGTCCAGTTTAAGATATAAGATAAAATAATTTCAGAACTTCATCGCATCGCAATGGAGTGTCGCCGAGAGACGACGAGGTAGTAATAGTAGTGCCGACGGACCGCGAGGACACACCGCCGCGGCTTGCCACCGACAGCTCGGGTCAGTACCACGCAAAACTGAAGGTTTACATACTTAACATTTTGCCAACTTTTGTACGTATCAAACGATGCAACTTTTGACAAACTGCTTTATCTAATGGTTACATCGCTAGCGGCAACCCCTTGGAACAGTTGCACGTCCGCCTGATATTTGACATGAATATTATTTATTGAACGGCCCGTACCACAACCCGACTCACCTTATCTGATATTGTTGACATTAAAACGTTTTTGTCGTTTCGCTTTGACAATTACGTTGGCACTAATAGTCGTGGACACAACACGTATCTGCACTATTAACACTTGTACTTACTTATGTTCACTTGACTAACTAGAGGTAAAGAACGAAATAGAGTTCTTAAAATATGTACTACAGCAAATCTTAGTAGCTTGGTAGATACCTGTTGCAAGTCCCTATTGATGACATGATGTAGTGCACAAATTCATAATTAACCAATTAAACATCGTTGCCATAGGTATAAATATGAGAATGTTACAAAATTGCAGCATCTTATGAAGACTATTCGTCATCGACTTCTCTCTGACCGACATCTTGGGAGAGCCCCATTGTACTCGGCCACCACCGGCTGCGTGAGTCCTGACCCTTTCCCTTTCGATGTGGAATGTGTATGATAGTGTCTCCCCCCTCCCTCACTCGCTCCCGCTCTTGAATGTACCTAATGAAGGTGTTGTACCATTATTTACGTCATTTATATATACTTACCTTGTTTTATTATTTACAAAAGTTTGTCCATTGTCTTTTATAGATAGATCCCTATGTAATATTATCACTTATTTCTTTATCCTACTTTTCCATGTTACTTGTTTTGTAGAAAATTGTAATTTTTGTTAAGAAGAGATTTAAGAGATACCAAAAGGTAAGATCAGTTCCTGAATACTCAACAAACTTGCATAACTATATCAACTATATGTACCTACCTAATAGGACACACATCTCAACCGTAGTTTCTTATAAATTTTATGTTTTGTTCGGTGTCGAGTCAAAGGCTCCTTATTGTGACGTTTGCTCTTTTATTTAATTTTCTGTCACCCGCAAACCCTCTTAATATATTTCAGCATGTTATGTGACGTAGAGATTAGTATTTATTTAGCAGTAAAAAAGGGTTCAAATGACCTTAATGTACATACTTGTAATTGATACGTTCAATTATACTTGTTCGTTTGTAGGTACCTATATTTAAAGGAATATATAGGATCGTGGATCGTCGTTAAAAACAAATATCTTTAATGCTACGATAGGTAGGTATCTATCTACCTGCTACCTGTGTAGCAAGAGTAACGAAATTTCGCGTCGCTTAATAAGAAGAAACCAATAATATTCCGAGATTGAAACTCATTTCGTAAAACTCAGGGATGCGAACAATGTTGAGAAATTATTACCAAACTGCCGCAAACATTTAATGAGCTACCTAGTCGAATGAATAAGCTCTCGATTCGAATACCAAATTTATGAAATGAATTCTGGGATTTTGACAATATCCAATAAGGCTGTGTTGTTTAGCTAATTTCCATCTGTTACGATATTAGAAAATAGTTCATCAGGATTTTATTTTTACAGGTTTTGTTGTTACCTATAATGTTTTTAATAACTTTTTACTAAGTACTTATGTCTGTATAGCATCGATATTTATGTGCCTACATTGCAATATTATGGGTCTTTATTTTCTATAATAATATTAATACTTTTTTGTAATCTATGTCTGGGAACGCCTTTTAGGTTCCTCTGTTAGAATATTTTGAACACTACCTATGGATACCAAAGAAAAATCTCAAATAAAAGGTACTTAAGGTTCGTTCAAGTACGTGATATTAATCATATTTGAGTACCTACATTTATCAGTACGAGTAGGGTTACCATATTTTTTCTCAGGATTTATCCTGAAATCTCAGAATTATTAAGACTATTTTCAGGATCACGGCCGCATTTTTTAAATCTCAGGATTTCCGGAATTTTCAATAAAATAGAATATATTTTTTAGCTAATTTTATTAAAAAGGTACAAAACAGATATTTTATCTGTATACCTACTTATACTTATAAAAGTTATTAGAGACTATGTAGTTAAAAAATTACTGCTATCACGCCAACGTATTAGCATAACCCTCAGAGATCATGATCTTCAGTGCACAAAATTATTAATTTAAAATATTGTAATGATAATAAGTTTGAGAGAAAAAAATGAAGTTGCGGAAAATCCTCAACATTTTTTAAAGGAAATAAGGCTGTTTTCTGGGCTAGAAGTTTAGTCTGGTAACCCTAAAAACGAGCATTCCATTCCGCAGCATATACCTACTTGGCAGGGTGCCCAAAGTGAGCCTATTTATAGATCTATTGTTATGGTGAATATAATTATATGATGTATCTAATGTGGACGCTGACGTGTAATTGCAGAGGTTTGCGCGAGCTGCTCAGTGGAAGTGGAGACTGAACCGGAGGCGGGCGCGTCCGGCAGCTCAGGCTCTGCGTCGTGGTGCGAGGGCGAGGCGGAGGCGGAGGGCGAGGCGGGCGAGGAGCGCGGCTACGGCTCGGGCGACTCGCTGGCCGAGGACGCGGCGCTGCTGGGCGCGCGCGCGCCGGCCGCCCCCGCGCCGCGCCTGGCGCGCGCGCAGCGCCGCGACGTCGCCGTCGATCTGCATCTGCTGCGGCCCGACGTCTGAAACACACCCTTACTATCGGTGCAACGGTCCTCTCTCACCATCCGCTCGTAGCCGACGCAATTCTTAATTCGTACCGTACACTGAATGAATATTTGATATTCTCTGATCGAGTACGACCTTAAAAAACTGTCCAAGCGTTCACAAAACTTCGTTGATAACTAGGTGCTTATAATACGAGTCGAGACAGCAATCATAATATGCCTAACTTAGTGTGATTGAGTAGTTAATGATTGAAGCAATCAAAGTGTGACTATTGAAACAATAATAAAATTATACAACGAGTAGATAGCTATTGCCGGGTCGGGACGCCCGCCGCGCCGCGCTCCAGCCTCCTGGCTCTACCACATTCCGGCGTGCCGTGCCGCACAATTCCGCCGACGGCCTTGCAAATTGAATTCAAAGTTTTTAGTACGGGCTTTTTTTATTTGCGTTGTGCACTATTTTAACTTAAAGCATAATTATAACGCAAATGCCTGAGGTGGAGTTATGCTACCGCGCGTCCTCGCGCCGCGCGTGCGCCTCGGTGGATGAGTACACAGCACCGTGCCATCGATTTTACTCGCTTATCTCTATTAAGTCGCGAATAAATAAGAACGAGCACAAGTAGGTAAAAAATACGCTTAATTTCTTTGTTTCATATTGCTTTCAAAATATTATACATATTAGGTTTTAAGAGAAATAAGACATTTTACAGAATTTTATCAATAAGTTGAGTGAAGCTTAGCTTTTAATTTTATTAAATATACTAAGTTGTACATAAATTATTGTATAAGACGAATTTTAATTACAGCTATAGCAAATATTTGTTAACAATTGACCGTAGTAATAAAGATAGGTACGTTAAGAATTTATTTACTTAATAAAATTGGATCGAAATTTTATTAAGAAGAAACTGGTAGAGTATGCTGTAGCCCCAAGCGGCAGACAATACTGGGCTGTCCTATAAGTAAAGAGACAAGATCGAAATGAAAATATTTAATGAAAAAATATAAAATGCTAACATTTACATCAAGTCCAATCAAGAATATAATCATATTGGTTATTTTATATTAAATTTGCTTGTGCTATGTCTCTATAGCCAACTTTTCTACGGTTTATAGTTGCAATTTTAGCCAATCTAGTCCATCGATGTTTAAATGCAGCCAATGATTTGGGTTTTCCGTTTTTTTTTATATTCTCGTTTGCATAAAGACCAAAAAGTTTCAATACCACGAGCTTGGGGAACATTTTGGGCGTTATTATGTTTTCGTATAAAATCTATCCCCGCAGCCACTAAATGTTGGGTGACTTCCGTGGCGTAGTGACATGACGCCATATTTATTATACATTCTCTCAGGTAAATGCGTGCGTTCATAGAGCCTGTGCAAATATATGGTCCACTCTGGTCTATGGCTTGCCAAACGAGCTATTTATTGAAAAATTTGGCCTTTGGGATGATTTTTACTGAATAATCTACAGCGTCCCGATTATTCGTGTGGTAGTATTGCTTCCCAGGAACATCCATTGGGTCCTCGGGCACGTAGGTCTCGTCATCAATTATAAGATTTTTTTTCAGCGTTTTTCATACACTCTTCGGCATCCTCTTTTAGCTTGCACTTCCTGGTCTTTAATATATTTAGGAGCAGATAATTTTGCAAACGCTTTAAGCTGTAGGTCGTGTGTTTTCATTCGCGTGTTTTCTTGTCTTCGATATTTTCAATTTATCCGCAGCAACTCTAACAGACATCGAGGGATTCCGTCTATAAACTTTTTTTACCTTATTTATATTCTTCAGGGAATGTTTTTATAAATATCTCCGTGCGTTTCTTTAAAACGCTTTATAATTCGATATAAAGTAGTTCTTTTGACTCCCTCATTCATAAAATTGAATAACTCTTTTTGCAAATACTTCGTGTTCAGCTCTCTTTATTATTAAAACTTTAAAAATACTTTCAAAGTTTGCGTTTAATCTAACAGATATAATGGCCATGACAATTAAAAAAAAATTAATAAAAAAAAATCTTTTCAACCAGTTCAAAATTTGAAATTTGTCTCTTTACTACTGGGACAGCCTTCAATATTGATAAAACGCAACAGTTACACAAAGATAAAATTCATGCTAAGTTTAGTGAATGATTGTCACGGAGGTAGGTATGCGGTCTAGTATATTGGAGGTATGATATCGTGTGTGTTGTGTTACTGCAGTGTTAGAAATTCTGTGAACACTGAGACCGCATATAAGTTTTATTAAAGTTTATACAAATTACCTACGTCCAACCGACTTTTCAGTATTGCCTACACAGTTCATAGATTCCATTTTTCTATGGTAGGTAGACAAAGTAAACAAAGATGCAATTTACAAAATAGACTTCAAGTACTGTGGTAAAGAATGATAACTTTTTTATTTATATTGTAATGCATTTACCATTTGATTTTAGCGTAAAAATAACAGCTGAACAGCGTCGAATAAAGAGTTTTTCTTTATACAGGTATTAGAACTTGGTTTAAAAGTAAGAAAATTAATTTTACTGATGGTAAATTCTGATGTACGTGATTAAAAATCTAAAATTTGATGCCTAATCATAATTTAATTTAATTTGGTACATAATCATTTTATTAGCCAGAAGCGTCTAATAACAACTCCATATAAATATAAGTACATACTTCGACTTCAACAAATAGAAGCAACATAATTGAATCATTGCTTCGTGAGCGGGAAGGTATGCGCTTCAGAAACGATGAAGCTTTAAAAATCTGACCTATGACTTAAGTATGTATGCTTATTTCATTGATGGGGCACTTTCTTAAATAATAAAATTGAATTAAAAACTCATTGAGATTCTTTTAGTACCGTATCTGAATGATGATTGTTATTTTCATCAAGCGGCGTATTCAAACATCCAGTCAGAGGAATTTACATTATAATATTTAATTCAAAACTTGTGGACGACATAATGTACCTATTGGTAAATAATAACGTTTCAATAGAAGCCATTACCTAGTCAGTAAAATAAACCTGTGATAGATTTTAAGTTTTATTATGTACTTGACAGTTAGTTTTAATTTCATTTAATTGCTCTTTGAAAAATTAATAACTTAATAGTACCTACATCTGTACAAAGATATGTATTGGTCTCAAAATTCTGAATAATATTTATTGCTTCTTGCAATCTTATAAATAATATACATAATGCAATAGACTGACTGAACTTGTATCAAAATCTTCTAACATTTAATACTTGTGAGTGAAATTGAGTAATTAATGAGAAATGGTTCTCATTAATGCCTAACTTATATACTTGCACATGCACAAGACGACTTATGTTTTACTTGACCAGCCAGTGTGTAGTTAAGCATTTTTTTTATAATAATGATGTGCAAAATTACCCTCAACTTTACCTACAATAGAATAGAGGTAACTACCAAAATTTAGAAAACGACTTACAAAAATGAAATCTTAATACGATAAACGATTCTCTAAATATGCTTTATGTTGAATATTCCCACTACGATAGTACATACAATGGACCCATTATAGACTAATAAAATGGCACCAACCTTTAATGACAATCCTATTCTTGAACCAATTTTTAAAGTTTTAGATACATCTTGATAAAAGCAGGGTAAAATTGCCTGTCGTTCAGAATAATACATTAAGATTTTAACGTTTATAATGTACTTGTATAGGTCACCCTTTAAAACTTAAAGTAACCATCTCTTTCAACACACTGCAGCCAAAGCAGTAGATATATTATAAGGTAGGTAGGTACCTTCCTACATTATTATCTTCGACCCTAAGCTGCCTAGTTCTGCATTAAAACTTACAATGGGACCTATTGATGCCTATACCTACTTAAAGATTATCCGTATCTTTTTTAGTATAAAATAAATTATTACGAATGGTCCGCCATAGGTATTTCTGATCTGTACTTACCTACTGCACAAAAACCATAAGAGATTGTAAATGTTTCGCGACCAGTACAATTTACTAAGAGATATTTTATACTTTGTATCTATCTTATCAGCAACGATTGCATTATTAATATATTAAACCAGGTACCTACTGGCTTTGTCACTCTGGAACTGGATGCATTCTGCGTCTTGTTGGGTCCAGTCATATTAAGTACTTATAGAGCTCTTCTAAATTATGAAGTTCAAAATTCCAACTTTGCATCGTGCCGTCCTGCTCACACTTATAGTATTTAATATGAGAGTGAGCGAGACAGTACAATACGAACTACGATTTTCGAACTTTGTAGCAGCACCCCTAACCGGACCGCAGGACGCAATACATATTATCCATCTAGTGTGACAAAGCCTCACTTGTGCGACGTTGCTATCTATAGTATTCACAAAGACACGCGGCAGACGGTGCAATAAAACGTGCAAAAGAGACTGCGCACTTCATACTCTCACTTGCACTTACTCGGTTTTGGGTGATGTCACAAACACTTAGAGATTGCATTGTTCGGCTACTTATGTTTATCGATAACAATGGGTTTAAAGTGGGGTATTTTAACAGTGACAAAGATAATTGTTTATTAATAGTAAGTAAATACTTATTTAATATAAATCAAAACAAAACAAATTAAATTAAAACAGATTATCCTTCAAGCTAAAACAATAATAATGTTAAATAAGTAATTTAAAAGCGAGAAATAAAAATCTTCAAAAATCCCCGTCCCGAACCGCGCCCGGCCTAAAGGTCCCCATGATGCTGGCAGCGTTGCCCCGCTGAATAGCCAAGGAAATCGTTTGCACCAGGTACGAACCTGAACGGGGATCACACCCCGTGTCCCTCAGCTTATTTAATATTATATTCTTACAGGTCAATATTCGAGGCTAATCAAGATCGTCATTATCGTCGTCAGTGTAGTCTTTAGTTATGACAACCCTGTAATATTGTGATTTGTACACATTACTGCAACGACGGCTCGGTAAACTTGAGCGTGCGCATCCTTAGCACAAAAGTGATTTATGGCACCGTCTGCCGCGAGTCTTTATGAATTGTATAGGTGTGTAGGCACTTTCGTGGCCGCAATATATATATTTTTTTAATAAATAAAAATAAGAAAATACATCTCTTAGTAAATTAGAATAAATACCTACCTACCTAGCCTACCTACTTATTATATTACGTAGACAATTTTCATTCCAATGTCTTTAGGTAATGAAATGGCACTAATTGTGTATGCATCGGTACTTTGTTAATTTTAAGTAACGTACGTGTTATTATAATAAGTAGGTACTATGTACCTAGCGATAAAGCTACCAATGCAATTATTGTTTGACTCCTAAAATCAGCCTGTTTGACCAATTAATTGTACGTTAATATTAGAAATAGAAACTGCCTCGAAACCTCACAATATCGTTTACTTTCTTCACCCTACCCCTTTAATTGTAGAATATTTAGACAATGTGCAATGTGTATTGATTACCACAATATCGTCAAAGTTAAAACTTTGATAAAATAGACCTTTCATGTGGGAAATATTTTTTAACCTATCATTGCACAAATTGAACTAAACCCGTTATGTACACGAGACAAGCTATTATGGCAGTTTGTGGCCCTAGTCTACGAAACGCCTACCTCAAGACCAACTATATTTCCTTTTTTAAGACAAGCAATTCATATATTTATTTCGGGGATTTCGAAAACGGTTGTAAATTTATTATGTGAGGGTTTTCGAGGCGAACAATCAATCTAGCTTTAGCTTATCTCTGGGAAAACTCTACTTTTCAAGTTGTAGCCCGACTGAACCTCGGTCACCGAGGGGTTGCGGTTAGTGTACGACCTGGAATGAACGGCAATAATGCACAACATGAAAGGGATGACACAAACCTTTATGGAATTTACATGGGGATTAGAATTACCAGGTCGTACAATATTGTCATCCATTCCAGGTCGATAATTAAAGGTCGTACTTTAACCGCACCCCGCCCAGGTGCTAAAAATAATTGAAGCAATAACTGTATAGAAGGCTAGCATCGTACTTACAACTTATAATTTTTACTTTTATTAGGTAGGTATAAAAATTATTTTTGTACAAAATTAGATAAAATTAGACTACAAAAAATAAAGTAGAATTGATTACATATATTTTATCGAGCGTAATACAGGCCACATCGCGACATTTTATCTGTTATGTAGTAAGTACTAGTACTAGCTGCTGCCCGCGACTCCGTCTGAAAAGAATTCGTTTTTTGCTATCCCGCGGGAACTGTGCAATTTTCCGGGATATAGACTATCCTATATGTTAATCCAAGTTATAAACTATATCTGTGTCAAATTTCATCAAAATCGGTCAATCCGTTTTAGCGTGAAAGAGCAACAAACATCCATAAATCCATACAAACCTTTTGCGTTTATAATATTAGTAAAATAAGAAGTAAGATTTAGTGGACATTTATTCGAGAAACGGTATGATTTTGTTTTGTCGTCAGTAATAGTCAATAAGACTAGCCAAAAAAACATTTGTAGGACTTGGCTGTGAGGGTTTAATTCCTTCCTCCTTTCACGAAAAAAAAGTCAATATGACATAAACATTCAGTGTTGCCAACTCCTTTTTGAAAAGAGAGCCAAGAGACATCCAGAAAAAGAGCTATTTTAAAAAAAGAGCTAAGTTTGAAGCAAAAGTTAATCGAAGTTTTGACCATCACAGTCGGAATATTCATTTGATGAAACCAATTGAAGGGTCCACGGAAAGAACAACCCTTAAATTGTACTCGACATGTGCTTGATTTTGGGTCATCAACATTCGGGTTTTCATAACTTGCCATATACTACCTACTTTTTCAAGAAATTGATTAGGAATTTCGTAGTTATGACACCATTTTTTCAAGCGTCATAATCCTATCAGTTCCAAGTCTATTCCATGTTTCGATCTTTACAATATTCAATTGACTTAATACTTACTCTTTCTCCTTACCGTTAGACTATGTTCAATTGGCTATCTCAGCAAAATATAACTCAGAATAAATAAACAAAAATGTAGTCATTATAAAGCCTGACCAGAAATATATGAGCATTGTCAAGAGGGCGCTAGTATTTTCATTTGTGTAAACATTTTAGTATAGTCTGAGCAATGTGGATTGGCAACTCGTTATTTTGACTTAGGTAGGTACCTACTTTTATTCACCGTAATCAAAATCAAAATTCAAATTCGGTGTCCATAGGCTTCAAATTGAGACCCAGAAATTAGTTCCAAATAAATCTGCAACATGGCGCATGGTCATATATTACTGGTGTTACAATAATAAGTGAATGGTGAAACAGGGGGCAAATTTGAATATGACTATGCCAGAATTAATAGCTAATAATAATTTGAAGTTCGTATCGTGCTTTCCCTCTTACTCTTCTATAAAAAGCTATAAGCGTGAGTGGGATGGCACGATGCGAAGTTCGAAAGTTTACTTTCGTGTCTAGCATAAGGCTAGGGTACTGTGACCGTGGCAATGGGTTCTGCGCATTACAATAAATATCCTTTTTTTCTTAGGATTTCCATTTAAAATGGCAAAAACGGAACCCTTATAGTTTCGCCATGACTGTCTGTCCCTTTGTCTTTCCGTGGCTTAGCTTAGGGAATATTAGTGCTAGAAAGTTTGCATGGATATAATATATAGCAATTATCCCGACAAAATGGTAAAACAAGATGTAGAAAAAAATATTTTTTTCCAAACTGCCAGCCCTGTCACTGTCGGCACGCACACATTCTTAAGGAGACGGAGTAGGCTATAATCGCGGTAGGTATTCAAGATTTTGGTCAGGATGCAGTATCAGTTACGAAGTAACTATTAAGTAATCTGTGAGAGAGCTAATGAGCTAAATACTTTATTTTAGAGCTGGGAAAGCGCAAATAAAGCTCTAAAAAAGCTGAGCTGGCAATAATACTGACATTTTTCGGGCTGTCACTTTTGACTTTGTTGTCATGTCTGTCACTAGTTGTCAACTTGTCACTCGAGTCTCGACTCGCGCTTGTGTAAAAACGATGATTGAGAAGCTTGTTACTAATTCTGCGTTATTTACTGTCGTATAATTAAAGAAGTGTATAATTGATCTTGCAAAATGCCAAGCCAATTTGAAGAGGAGCGTGTTTGGGAGGGATCTAACCACAATCACTTTGAGGTATGTGTATGTTGTCAGAAAAAACTAATGATCTCGTAGTAATAATGACTTTGGTATAACCACTCATTCTTTGCAGGAAGACGCCGGAGAAGATGTTATCGAAAACCCGGAAGAAGTATTACAAGAATGCCTGGAGAAATTTAAAACACCTGATTACATTATGGAGCCTGGAATATTTGGTCAACTCAAACGATATTTCCAAGCTGGAGGAAACCCAGAGCAAGTCATTGAGCAATTATCAATAAACTACAATGCAGTCGCCCAAATGGCTAATCTATTAGCAGAGTGGCTCATACTGGGAGGTACACCATATTTTTATAAACTGGTTAAGCTAAAGTACTATATTCTTTCTGTGTATGCAGCAGACACCATATCAGCATAAAAAAACATTCTCGTGACCATGGGCTGTAAAAAAGTAACAATCTCGATTTATAGTATGGGAGGAAGCATAAAAATTTAAAATTTAATACTGATTGAAAATAATTATAACTATGATAGTTTTCCCATAATACTTGAAGACTGTGAACAGTCGAAGGCATACATATTGATACAGCCATTGCATCAAATATATTCAAACACCAGCCTTATGGTTAGTGGCATAGAGTTGTATAGATATTTTTGCCGCCTCGGTATGGTAACATACACATATTTATGAACTTGACTGAACAACAGCCACTCTAGTAGCGGTGGTACTGAAAATGTCAACATGTGGATATAATTAAAAAATAAATTGTTAGTCAAATAACAATTCAGCTGATAAATTTCATGTGGTATGAAATAATCTTGTGCTTTTTTTAGTATCTAATATATAAAAATCTCGTGTCACGGTGTTTGTTACCAAACTCCTCTGAAACGGCTTGGCCGATTTTTATGAAACTTCTTTCTCTACACTTGGTAGGTCTGAGAATAAGTTGCAGGCTATTTTTTATCCCCGGAGTCCCCGGAGTCCGGAGTACGGAGTTGCGGGCAACAGCTAGTAGTAGTTTATGTTTGGTATTCCTACTAGCATTTTAACAGCTATCAGTATCCTGTCATATAATTATATTTAAGAAATGATGTACACCAAGGTAAATGATACAATATACTTTTTGTTCTAATTGTAGCTCTCTTCTTCAATTTGTCTGACAGGAAACTGATAGTGGTGGAAACGCTGGTAGAACAACCCATATGTAACAGGATGTATAATCCTTCCACTTCTATTCAACTGATTTTGTTTAGCTATCAATGATTATAAACCATGTCATGAACTTTGGTATGGTATAAAAATATGGCTTTCAAATAGAATAAAATAACAAAAGATGAAATGATTTAATATGAGGCTATGGAAAGTTAACCCCTCGTATTCATAAAACAGTTTCATATAAATCCAATTCTGTGTCTCGAGCTATATTTCTAAATTCAAAATTTTGGTAACCTACTATAATGTACTTGTAATTATAGGTGTAAAAGTGACTGAAGTACAGGCAATGGTTGAAAATCATTTAAAAGACATGATCCTGAAAACTTTTGATCCCAAGAAAGCAGATACAATATTCACAGAGGAAGGTGAAGTAAGTAATTTGGTCAACAGGTAGAATGTTGTATAATTTGAAGTTTGAGTGTAATCATTTCCTGGTTTTGCCTTACAGACTCCTGCTTGGTTAACAGAAATGATTGAGCACCCCACTTGGAGATCATTAATATATAGATTAGCAGAAGAATACCCTGATTGCCTTATGCTGAACTTTACAATTAAGGTAAAACTAAATTTTTATGTTGATATTATTTTACTATTCTATTTTTGTTATGGATGCCTGTCATGTCATAACACATACAACACTTACAGCAGTAGGAGATCTTTCCTCATAATTTATAAAATTTCAATTTTACATCAATTTTAATTATTGCTTGCTTTATTACATACCAAATAATCAAATTTATGTTGTTGTTTAAACTTCTTGAACATTGGGCGACATGACTGGGTTAAGTTTGCACTTGTACTTTTGTACCAAATTGAAATTAAATTCACTACTACAAGGAGTTTGCTGGCAACTATATAAGTGAGCTGTTGATAATTAAAAGGCTCTTTATTATTTTGATTACAAAGATAAAGGTAGGAAAATGGTATGAGATCCCTTCAAGTTATGTTTGTATTTCTTGCAGCTAATATCCGATGCTGGTTTTCAAGGAGAAATTACCAGCATATCTACAGCTGCTCAACAAATAGAAGTATTTTCCAGGGTACTCAAATCGGCTATTGTAGGATTTCTTCAAAGTTCTGATGATTGGCAGAATAGCGTAAACGAATGTGCAGTATGTTACCGTTAAATTAATTAATTTATACTTATGTGTTACTTCCATCCAGATATTAAATTTAACTTTTTTTTTAGAAAATGGTTTGCCATGGTGCACACACATATGTCTACAGCCAAGTTATTGTGCATATACTATCCCAAGAACCCCGAGGGGGAGCTATTATGAAAAGGCTCAGTCAAGAAATAACACGCTGTGCACAGCAAAGGTGAGGTTATGGAACTTTCATATTTACACTCTTAACTTCATAATTAGGATTCGTACTCACACACCCACACTGTATACACTCACACACATACACGCGAGCGCGTAAAACACACACACACACACACACACACACATATGCTTTCTTCTCTGTCTTTGATTTTAATATCTGTGCCAAGAGCGCATTAACAAAAAAAAAATTGTTATTTTTCTACTTTTTATTTTTTATTCTTTTTTCTTTAAGATATTTTTGTGAAAAGTTAAAATAACTTTGTTTTATTATAAACAACATATGTAATAGTTATGGAGGAGCAGGACCTCCTGTCACAGGTATGTCCAATAACTACTAGGAGGCCCCAACCCTGATTTTTTGCTAAACGATTTTATAACGAAATAAACATTTTTCATTTTTTTTTTTTTTCAACTGGTAAATGTTTTCGCTTACAACACCAGCACATAGAACTACCAATAGCAGCACAAACTACATAATAGTTATTTAATGGATTCAACACTTGCATTGCCGGCTCACTGTTAATGGTTTTAGTAGCAGTCAGAATACATTTTCCAGTGACAATAAAATTACCAAAGAGTCATTAATATCATTATTTGTCAATGATAGAGCCGGCGCTCACTGACGGCATGGCACGGCATGGCATTTTATTACTATCAAGTTATTTTGAATCTTATTTCAATGACTTTAGAATTCATGTTACTCTATTTCGATACCACGATGCCGCGACGTGTCGAGGGATGACGCAACGCATAACCCATAAACTAACATGAATCTAAACTCATTGAAATAAGATTCAAAATAACTTGTTAGTAATAAAATGCCATGCCGTGCCATGCCGTCAGTGAGCGCTGGCCCATAGTGGTAGGGAAGTGCTCTGCTGTAAGGAGTGACAGTGCTCTACCTGTGAAATTAAAAACAAGTAACTGCTACAGAAAGTGGTGAGTTTGAGCCGGGGCTTGGCTTGCTCCTCAGACTTTCGGAATTTATGTGGGAAATTACATTTGAACTGTACCATGAGTTTTACGGTGAAGAAAAACATCATGAGGAAACTTGCACACACCTGAGAAGAAATTCAATGCAATGCTGTGTGAAGTTCCCAATAGACACTGGGCCCGCGTGGGAACTACAGCCCAAGCTCTCTGTTTCCGAGAGGAGTGTCCTGCGGTGGGACGTGTATAGGCTGAGATGACGATGATAATGGACCTCTACAGGCTATTAGTGAAATATAACGACGGCAACAATTAACAATGTCGGAACTACATTTTTTACATAATGTCTTAATAGTACATTACTGCAGCGGCCGCGAAATAGGGGATTGCCGGGCGAGTAGTTATAGATGGCCGAGTGTTAACGAGGCCATCTAGAGATACGAGGCCGGCAATCCCTGTTCGTGGCCAAGGCTTGTATAGAGTTTTTCTCAAACATGCATCATCATCACCACCATCATCACCGCCATCACCATCACAATCACCATCACCAACAACATCATTAACATCCATCAACATCCATCAACATCCATCAACATCCATCAACCAACATCCATCAACATTCATCAACATCCAACAACATCCATCAACATCCATCAACATCCATCAACATCCATCAACATCCATCATTATCCAACAACATCCATCAACATCCATCAACATCCATCAACATCTATCAACATCCAACAAAATCCATCATTATCCAACAACATCCATCAACATCCATCTACATCCATCAACATCCATCCAACCGTCCGTCCGTCCGTCCGTCCGTCCGTCCGTCCGTCCGTCCGTCCGTCCATCCGTCCGTCCATCCATCCATCCGTCCATTCATCCATCCATCCATCCATCCATCCATCCATCCACGTCGACCCTGTCGACCTATTAAACGTCATGGTGCTGTGTCACATAAAACAATAGACGATCACTTTGCTGGCCAAGGCCAGCAATGATGTATGAAATTCCATTATTGACCTCTCGTCTAGGCGCACCTGCAACGTGACAGTTCGTGGCGTATTATAAGGAACATAACGTCAATATTTCATAGCATGTTTGAGAAATAGTACATTACTGCAGCGGCCGCGAAATAGGGGATTGCCGGCCGAGTAGTTATAGATGGCCGAGTGTTATCGAGGCCATCTAGAGATACGAGGCCGGCAATCCCTGTTCGTGGCCAAGGCTTGTATAGAGTTTTTCTCAAACATGCATCATCATCATCACCACCATCATCACCGCCATCATCATCACCATCACCATCACCAACAACACCATCAACATCCATCAACATCCATCAACATCCGTCAACATCCATGAACTAGAACATCCATCAACATCCATCCATCCATCCATCCATCAACATCCATCCATCCCTCCGTCCGTCCATCCGTCCGTCCGTCCGTCCGTCTGTCCGTCCGTCCGTCCATCCGTCCGTCCATCCATCCATCCACGTCGACCACGTCGACCTATTAAACGTCATGGTGCTGTGTCACATAAAACAATAGACGATCACTTTGCTGGCCTTGGCCAGCAATGTTGTATGAAATTCCATTATTGACCTCTCGTCTAGCCGCACCTGCAACGTGACAGTTCGTGGCGTATTTTAAGGAACATAACGTCAATATTTCATAGCATGTTTGAGAAAAATAATTTTATATACATGTATCTCTGCGAAATTTTAACGAAAGTTTAGATTTTTCTCATACGATATGTTAATTGTTGGAGTCGATAAGGTGTATAAGGGCATTTTCAAAAAAAAGTGTACCCTTTACTTTTTTTCAAATGAGGAAATTTTGGGGTTTTCTTACTCAGAATCTAGAGCACTATGGATTTTGATGATGAAAAAAATTGTCCCAAATTTTTTTGGCAGTTTTGTGACGTTTTTAGGGTTCCGCACCTCGAAAGGAAAAAGCGGAACCCTTATAAAATCACTTTGTTGTCCGTCCGTCCGTCCGTCCGTCTGTCTGTCAATACCCTTTTTCTCAGGAACGCGTATCAAGCTGAAATTTATATCAAATACTCAAGTCTACTATCCCTTGGAGCTGTGAAAAAATCATACTTCTAAGCCAACGCAATCCAAAAATCGAACATTCGAAAGGGAATCAAAACCTACAGGGTAGGGCATCGAAACTCGGTTCAATTTTGAAAACCCGGGTTTTCGGGTCTAAGAGTAATCAAAACCCGGGTAGACCGGTTTTTTCGAGCTTTTCGATCTTTTTGTTATAATTTTTAAAAATACAAGAAACTGTCCATATATCGGTTTTCTACAATAAGTACAAAATGTTAAGGATGAGGAAGGATTAAAATAGAGACAGTACTTTCCAAATTACAAAAACAGTTTTAATATCTCAAAACTCATACCTACCTATAGATTTTTTTTTCAGAATATCTTAAAACTAAGTTAGTAATCTAGTCTTTTTTTAGGGTTCCGGAACCAAAATGGCAAAACGGAAACCTTATAGTTTCGTCATGTCTGTCCGCGGCTTAGCGCAGTGGCTATTAGTGCTAGAAAGCTGTAATTTTGCATGGATATATATATATATATATGACCTAGAGAAAATGATAAAATAAAATGTAAAAAAAAAATACGTTAGACGTTTACATCTTCACCTCACTTTAGTGAAGGTGATTTTTTTTTCTCCTCTAACTTTATAGCGTGGGGTATCGTTGGATAGGTCTTTTAAAATCTTTAGGGATTTTGAAGACGATTTTTCTATACAGTGATTCGTTTACGAAATATTCAAATTTAAAGTGAATTATTTTGTTAAAATCGAGCGCCTCCCCCCTCTAAAAGCTAAACTGTAGGTATAAAAATTTTGAAAAAAAATCAGGATGGGAGAAAATATCTAGACTTAACAAGGAAAACTATAACGGCTAAGTTTGCTTGAGAATTATTAAGAGTAAATAACAGCCTGACCTAGAAAATATACCTACTTGGGAAGTTCCGTAAATACAAAATCCTTACTTGTTGAATACAAATAGTACACGTCGTAATGGCTGCGAAACCCTCGTGTCCGACACGCTCTTGGCCGTTTTTTTAATCACAGACTTGCATCGAATACGTTTACTTGTGTGTGACAGTTATTTAGACTGACTAAACTAAATGGCTGGGGAAGTATTCATCACCCGCGAATACTTTTCTTGGTAGGAACATAGTAGAAACGTAGCAACTAAGCTTCTTTTTACGTAATAATTTATTTATTCCATTTATTATTGCATTCGAAGTGGTTTATACGTAATAAATAACAATAAGAAAAGTATTAAAAATACCCGAAAAACCCGAGTTTTAAAAATCAAACCCGGGTTTTTTTGTAATCCTCGGAACCGGGAAAACCCGGTTTTTTCCGAACCGGGTAAACCCGGGCTCGATGCCCTACTACAGGGTACTTCCCGTGAACTCAGAATCTTGAAATTTGGTACGAAGCAAGTTCATATAGCACAGATAAAGGAAAAATTGCGAAAAGCATATTTTTTTTGTGTCTGTTTAATAAAAACCAATCTACAATGATCCCACACTGCGCACATTTTGCTTAGGAGCAGGGGTCTGCTAAGACTGGATGAGATAGATACATATAAATTTGTACGGAACCCTCGGTGCGCGAGTCCGACTCGCACTTGGCCGGTTTTTTTTTCATACTGTTTATACATATGGCTCGTCACAAAACTGACAACAAAATTGTATGGAAAATTAGGAATCCTAACTAATATTATAAATGCGAAAGTAACTCTGTCTGTCTGTCTCGCTTTCAGGCTAAAACTACTGAACCGATTTAAATAAAATTTGGTACACAGATAGTCTAGAGCCTGAGAAAGGACATAGGCTATATATCATCACGCTAACACCAATAGGACCGGAGCGGAAGAATGTTTCAAAATCGGGGGTTTCTGAAGTAAAACTTCTATAGGCACGCTTGCGGGGGTTGCGGGGGGGGGTCTGAGGGGGTGCGGGAGCGGGTAATTTTTTTTATATCGAGGAACTAAGGAGAGCCATAATTGATGAAAAGCAAATTGGATAAAAAAAATAAGTTGCCCAAATTACTAATTCTACGCGGACGGAGTCGCGGGCAAAAGCTAGTGTTTAATAAAAAATAATGGTAATGGTGTGCAGCGGGCACGACGTGACGCCGATCACGCTGGCGCTGACGCCGGGCGAGTGCTGGCGCGGCGCGCGCGCGGCGCTGGCGGCCATGCTGGCGCGCGGCGCGCTCAACCCGGCCGACATCTCCGCGCTGTTCCGCGCCTACACGCAGCCCGACCCGCCGCCGGTCCACCTCCTCAGGATACCACAGTTTCTAGGTACAGCTTGTCTAATTTAAAATGACGCGCCCCACCACCACATTTACGCACAGGATTTTGAACCTATTGAAGCTGTATTTAGGGCCATTCTACTTTCAAATCCTGTGCGTAAATGCGGTGGTGGGGCGCGTCATTTTAAATTAGACAGGCTCTACGTGCAAATCTGAACTCTCGCTCAGGGCTGTTGCAGATGTTCGCATCCGCAACAGCGGAACGGAACATCCGCATTAAATTTAACATCCGCATCCGCATAAAATCAATGCGGAACTTTGTAATGATGACATTTTGTTTTTAATGATTAATTTATGATAATTATTTGTAATTTGATATAACTGTAGAATCAAAATTGAATATTATACGCCTCTCCGAGGTAGAACATGACGAACTATAGTTAAATTGTACCTAATAATATCTCTATAACTCATGACCAAGCAATAAATATATTTGAATTTGAACTTTTGCGAATGCGGATGTTGAACAAGTCTGTACAGGAACTACTTCGCGGAGGCACGTGTAGCGCACGTGCTAGGTATTTTCGCCTCTAACCGATAACAACCTTTAACAATAGTTCCTAGTGGACAATTGTTTAGTGGCGCCGGACTAATTTACGACCCTTTGCAAAATCGCAAAACACGGAAAAGGCAGCAGATGGCCTAGTAGGTAGAGAACCTGACTACGAAGCTTGAGGTCCCGGGTTCGATTCCCGCGTCGGGGCAGATATTTGTATGAATAATACGAATATTTGCTCTCGGGTCTTAGGTGTTTAATATGTATTTAAGTATGTATCTATCTATATAAACTGTCAGTCAATTGAAATTGCAAGCAATGTAAACAAACCTTGTATTTAAAATGAATTTAATTTCCATTTTCCCTCATGAAATACTGCTAAATCCGTGTGTTATTTAATCAATACTTACCACAACACTATCATAAACCATTAAAACAATAAACAAGTGCTAGAATATGCTAAGTATGAAGTATCTTTTTCTATTTATTTTTTTATTTTCTTCAACTTCATTTTTTTTTATTACTTTTACGGTCATCCCGTGAAACCATATATTTCAAACTAAATACAAACTGAAATATAGATGCACAGAAAAAACCCCAGAAAAAAGACCAATGCTGGGAATCGAACCCAGGTCCTCAGCGTTCCGTGCTGCGTGCTTACCCCTACACCATCACTGGTCTAGAAGTTAGCGACGAATCTTTCCCATACATCGTACACTTCAGTCTGTTATAAGCACATTTAGGCAGTGATAAAGCGCATCTATGTTATGCCCTCTACCGAGAGACTTCAACACTCCTTCGGAGCTACCCGCTCACCTGGACCAAGAGATGGCGCTACTAGGCCAACTTTTACAAGTTAAGTATGAAGTATCTTTTTCTATTTATTTTTTATTTTCTTCAACTTCATTTTTTTTATTACTTTTACGGTCATCCCGTGAAACCATATATTTCAAACTGTTAACGCTGTGATCTCGTACTATGAAAGTAAATTATATTTTTATATAGTCAGTCGCAATACAAATATCTAACAAGCAAGTCGTGTTTCTTTTACGCTCCACCTGCTAAGCAAACTTGAACCTTACTACAATCAACATATGGTCCATACGAACCGGAAGAACGTATCTATCGAGCTAACTAACATCGAGCGGCCGGCGGCCGGCAGGTAGCCGCGAGAACAATAGAGGGCAATAAAACACGGCGACCCAGCTGGATGAGTGCATTAAGTTATGCAGTTTTAATTTCATTACGTTGTTTACGCGCTTCAATAATAAGAGTTTACTTGTTTATGTGAAGAAATCAAAGAAAATTTACCATCGAAAATTACAACTATGGAACAATTAATGTCAGTTCTGCAAGATACTGCAAGTTTACTACAAAAAACTCAAGTTAATTTGAAAAAATGTCCTAAATCAAGATTAACGAGAGGTTACGTTGAGGCGCGAATGAAGTGCATTGAGGAGTACTGGGTGACATTCAAACATACACATCAAGAATTAATTAAGTGTACACCACGCGAACAACGAGCAGTAACTTCATATTTCGTAAATGAAGACTATTTTGTGTACGAAGATTTGTACTTAAATTTAATTGGTGATTTAAAAGACCTGCTTGACACACGACAACAAGAACAGAACAGCAGTAGTTTAGGCAGGTCTGTGGGCGATAATCAATTAGGAAAATTACCAAGGATTCAGATACCGACTTTTACCGGAACATATGAACAATGGCCCACATTTCAAGATTTATTTACTTCGATTGTACACAACAATGCGTCACTCAGCAACGTACAAAAACTACATTACCTAAAAACAAGCATATCCGGCGAGGCAGAAGCAATATTGAAACACATACAAGTTACTGAGAATAATTACATGCAAGCATGGGAGATCTTAAGAAAGCGCTACGGCAACAAACGAATAATAGTTAATTCTATACTCAAGCGATTATTAATGCAAAAGAAATTAAATAACCAGTCGGCCAGCCAGTTAAAATCATTACTAGACAATACAACAGAGTGTTTAAATAGTTTAAAAAATTTGCAAATATCCACCGACTCCTGGGATCCTATAATCATATTTCTGGTCGTACAGAAATTGGACTCGGAGTCACATAAGGACTGGGAGGAGTTTGCTCACAAGGACAATTCGGAAGAATTACCTACGTGGTCAGATTTCATAAAATTTCTGGAGGCGAAGTTTCGTACACTGGAAATCATAACCGCTTCGTCATCGGCCCCGCGCGAGAGAACTACATTCAAAGAACGTACGTTTCATGTTGCTAGTACAAGTAACGAGAAGAGTTGTATCATGTGTAAAGATAATCACACACTGTCTCACTGCAAAAACTTTACAAAGATGCTACCTTCTGACAGATGTGAATACGTGAAGAATCATCAGCTTTGTTTCAATTGTCTGGCACCAGGGCATGGAGTCTTCAAGTGTCGTGTACCAATGTCCTGTCGCATATGTCGCAAGCGCCACCATTCACTCGTACATGTATTCAAGAGCACCGATCACGATCAAGCAAGCAAGATACCTCCGGTAAACTCTAATACACCGGAGAGCGAACCAGTGCTTCAATCAGCAATGGCGGTTGCTTCTCATCACACTGCCAGGCAAAGTACGGCGTTGTTAGCAACGGCAATGGTGAAAATAAGAAGTGAGCAAGGACACACCATTGCATTAAGAGCTCTCATTGACCAGGGCTCACAAGCATCTTTTATAAGCGAGAAAGCGGCTCAAATTCTAAAGCTCACGAGAAAACCAGCAAGAGGAACTATTGTGGGAGTAGCATCTACGAAAACGAATATAACGCAAGTGGTCAAACTACAGGTCTCGTCGCATCATGACACGTTTACTATGCAGCTTCGAGCCTATGTGATATCCAAGCAATTGACCACTAAGATGCCCACGAAGACTATTGCAACGCACAACTGGCCACATTTGCAAGACTTGGACCTGGCAGACCCCTGTTACAATACGCCAGGTCCAATAGATCTGCTCCTCGGAGTAAGAGAATACGCACAAATAATAGAGGACGCCAGTATAATCAGAGGTCCACCGGGTACACCCTGTGCTCAAAAAACAACCCTGGGTTGGATCCTGTTTGGTGAAATAGATACAATTGCACAGGAGCAATCCTTCAATGTGATGCACCATCAAGTCGATGTCGACGATTTACTTAAATCAATATGGGAAGTAGACAATGATACAAAAAGAAAGTTCACCAAAGAAGAGCAAGAATGCGAAAATATATTTCAGAATACATACACACGAACTAAGGAAGGAAGATATGTAGTAAAATTACCGTTCAGAACAGAAGTACCTAGAGCATGTGATGGAAATACAAGAGAGATTGCGAAAAACAGATTATTTCAATTGGAGACAAGGTTTCAAAGAACGCCCGGCTTGAGAGAAGATTATAGAAACGTCATTGAAGACTACATCAAATTAAAACACATGGAAGAAGTCCCAGTAGAAGAAATACATGCAAAGAAAAGTATATACTTGCCTCATCTCCCTGTAGTGAGATCTGAGAAAGAAACTACTAAGACTAGAGCAGTGTTTGATGCATCATGCAAGGGCACTAATGGGGTCTCTCTCAACGACGACCTTCTTGTGGGACCTGTACTACAAGAAGACCTAAGGAGTTTGATCATGAGGTGGCGCATGCACGCTGTATGCTTTGTGTCAGATGTACAGAAAATGTACCGAATGGTGTTGACTAAAAAAGAGGACGTTGACTACCAACGAATATTATGGCGAAACGATAAAACAGAGGACATTAAAGACTATCGCCTTCTTACTGTCACATTTGGCACTGCATCAGCTCCTTATTTGGCTGTTAAAACACTACTGCAACTTGGCATAGACGAAGGTCAACAGTATCCTGTAGCAGCTAAGATGATAGCTGAAGATTTTTATGTAGACGACCTGATGTCAGGATGCGATACAGCTGAGGAGGCAAAGATAGCTTGTAGACAGCTGAAAGATGTTTTACAGAAGGGTGGATTTCAGCTAAAAAAGTGGTCGTCTAATAATGCCGAATTTATGCGAAGTTTACTTCCAGAAGAACGATCAGCCAATGCACATCTCAATTTGAATATGGATGGTACTATTAAAGCACTCGGCATTCAGTGGAACCTGGGAACCGATCAGTTTAGTAGTGGTAGAGCCATGTTGTAGCTAGCCGCTGCATCACGAATGGGCCGGCTCGTCCGGGGCAGTACCACCCTCTCACAGAACACCGGCGTGAAGCAGCAGTAATCCTGCTTGCGTTTCGTACGGTCAGTGAGAGTGCCGGGGGCCCAATACCTCACCCCTTCCCTCTTCCCCTCCCTCACCCCCTTCCCCAGTTCCCTTTCCTTTAGGGCCGACAACGCACTGGCATCGCGTAAAGCGCTGCGGGTGTCTATGGACAGTGGTGATCATTTAACATCAGGTGACCCACTAGTTCGTTTGTCTGGCCTTTCTAACATAAAAAAAAAAAAAAAAAAAAAAAAAGTTTGAATACAACTTCAAGATGTCGCACTCGAACGAACGCGTCACTAAAAGACACATTCTGTCAGATATACAAAAGCTCTTTGACCCACTTGGATGGATTGCGCCATGTGTTCTTCAAGCCAAGATATTTATTCAAAGTCTGTGGATGACAAAGGTGACCTGGGATGACATAATAAGTGAAAAATTAGCAGATGAATGGAACAAGATAAAATCTGATTTACAAAATGTTAACGACATACGTATCAACCGCTGGGTGGATACTTTGAGTACAGATAAATCAAACATTCAAATACACGGTTTCAGCGATGCTTCAATCCGTGCATACGGTGCAGCTGTTTATCTCAGAGTTGAGAAACCAGATGGAACCATTAAAACAACTTTGATTGCATCGAGAACAAAGGTTGCTCCAGTTAAAACCATATCCTTGCCAAGGCTTGAACTTTGTGGAGCTGGGATACTGTCAAAATTGTTAAAGCAAGTCAGCCACGCCATGAGAATACCAGCCACTCAAATATTTGCATGGACTGATTCATCTATTGTGATCTCCTGGATTTTTGGCGAGCCACAAAAATGGAAGACGTTCGTAGCGAACAGAGTGGTAGAGATAACAAATAACGTGAATCAACATCAGTGGTACCATGTCCTTTCACAAGATAATCCTGCCGACATTGCTTCTAGAGGAATGTTTTTATCTGAATTAAAGACTTCTAAATTATGGTGGGAAGGGCCAGAATGGCTTTCAATGCAAGGAATAGAATACTACAGACCTAATGTAACGAGTACAGATATGGAAAGAAGAAATGTTGTGCAATCAAATTTAAATATAGAAGAAAATGAAAATAACAAAAGTTTTACAGAACAATTCAAGGCATTTGACAATCTACAAGAGTTACTAAAAACAATTTCATTTTGTCGTAAATTTCTAAACATGAAGAAGGAACAAATAACCGAGATAAACCCCACAACACATGATTTACAAAAAGCACTTTACATATGCATACAGATAGTTCAAAAGGAAGAATTTGCAGAAGATATACACAGATTAAAATCAAACAAAAATGTTAAAGCTGATAGTAAACTTAAGACTTTAAATCCATTTCTAAGTGAAGGAATACTAAGGGTTGGAGGAAGATTACGACATGCGAACTTAGACAATGACAGCAAGCACCCTATAATATTGGGAAACAAAAACAATCTTACTCTTCTCATTGTAGCCAACGCACATTTGAAAACTTTACATGGTGGCATTTCACTAATGCTGGCATTTATAAGGTCACAGTATTGGATACTTAAAGCTAAGGCATTGGTTCGAAGACATGTGCATAAATGTTTCGTGTGTGCTAGACAAAATGCTGCTCCTAAACCACAAATGATGGGTGACCTACCTAGAGAACGAGTTACGCCTACTAGACCGTTTTTGCACAGTGGCGTCGACTTTGCGGGACCTTTCGCTACTCTCACATCTAAGGGTAGAGGAGCGAAGACTACAAAAACTTACGTGGCAATTTTCATATGTTTGTCAGTAAAAGCTATACACCTGGAATTGGTTAGCGACCTAACATCGGAAGCTTTTATTGCTGCATTCAAAAGATTTGTAGCCAGAAGAGGAAAGTGCACACATATTTGGAGTGACCAGGGCAGAAATTTCATCGGGGCAAACAAAGAGTTGGCTGCGGCGTGGAGAGAAGCTCAACTGGAATTTAAAGACCAAGTGGCTGTTTCATTGGCTTCTGATGGTACGCAGTGGCACTTCATTCCAGCATACAGCCCAAATTTCGGTGGTCTTTGGGAGGCAGGGGTTAAATCGCTGAAATACCACCTGAAAAGAACAGTCACTACCAACCTGACATTCGAGGAGATGACTACAGTTCTTTGTGAAATAGAAGCATGCTTAAACTCTAGGCCTCTGAGCCCAATACATGATGAAGACGCTGACATTATCGAACCTCTGACACCTGGACACTTTCTAATCAGCGAAGCTCCTATAAATGTTCCGTCTCCTGATTTAAAAGACGTAAAAATTAGCATATTGTCACGATGGCAACATCTACAGAAAATAGTAAGAGATTTTTGGCAAAGGTGGCAACAAGAATATCTTTCTAGGTTACAACAACGTCCGAAATGGCTAAAAAAGATAAAAGAATTCGAAAAAGGCCATATTGTCCTGATAAAAGCCGACAATCTTCCCCCTGGCAAATGGGCTCTCGGACGAATCGTTGACAAGCACCCAGGGCCGGACGGCGTGACGCGAGTCTATAGCGTTAAAAGTGGTGACAATGTAGTAAAAAGACCTATAACTAAATTATGTATGTTGCCAGTCGAAATTAATGAATGAAATTTATTTATGAGTTGTTGATTATGCATGATTTAATTTTATGTGAAATGTTGTTTTTAAAAGGACTAAATTGTCCTTTGGCGGGCGGTATGTTAACGCTGTGATCTCGTACTATGAAAGTAAATTATATTTTTATATAGTCAGTCGCAATACAAATATCTAACAAGCAAGTCGTGTTTCTTTTACGCTCCACCTGCTAAGCAAACTTGAACCTTACTACAATCAACACAAACTAAATACAAACTGAAATATAGATGCACAGAAAAAACCCCAGAAAAAAGACCAATGCCGGGAATTGTATTATTCATACAAATATCTGCCCCGACGCGGGAATCGAACCCGGGACCTCAAGCTTCGTAGTCAGGTTCTCTACCTACTAGGCCATCTGCTGCCTTTTCCGTGTTTTGCGATTTTGCAAAGGGTCGTAAATTAGTCCGGCGCCACTAAACAATTGTCCACTAGGAACTATTGTTAAAGGTTGTTATCGGTTAGAGGCGAAAATACCTAGCACGTGCGCTACACGTGCCTCCGCGAAGTAGTTCCTGTACAGACTTGTTCAACATCCGCATTCGCAAAAGTTCAAATTCAAATATTCAATTCATTTCATTAAATGGTTTATTTACATTGTTCGCAATTTCAATTGACAGCGATTTTAAGTATGTTTATCCGTTGCCTTGTACCCATAACACAAGCTATGCTTAGCTTACTTTGGGACTAGGTCAATTGGTGTGAATTGTCCCGCGATATTTATTTATTTATTTATTTATAATTTGCTGTTCATGAAGTACATGTACGCAGTACCTACAAGGATACGCAAATCTTTAATATCCGACGGTTTTGTTCTCTAAGGGACTATCGCAATACAAATCATGGAGGGTCGTATACAGGCACGCGTCGCCGACACGCAAATCTAGCCTTGTTTCGTTTATTTTACAGAAAAAGGGTAAAAAATATTGACGGGTCTTTTTTATTGAAAAACGCTTTTAAAACCAATAGTAACTACTAGCTGTTGCCCGAGACTGTCTGCGAAGAATTATTCTTAAGTGTTTTTCAATTAAAATACTCGTCAAAATTCTTTTCCTTTTCTAATGCTAAAATAAACCAAGTATAATCCAGGTGCAGGTCTCTCGGTAACTAGCTTATGCATACGCCGCTTGTTGTTAAAACCGGTTTGGCTCAGCCAACGGAAATCTCCAGCAGTCATAACATAAGAGAGATATGATATTGCTGTGTGTGTAATAAAAATGTATCATACAGTCACGAGCTTTAATTTGGGACCCACTTAAGGTTGCCAGTCCTATCATATTGTATAGGAATTCAAAGGATATTTTTTCGAAATGGGTCCCAAATTAAAGCACGCGATCGTACAAGGATTGGTTGAATCATTAGGGCGTATGAATAAAGAAAAGTGCTTTTACTTTTATACTTCTCTTTATTCATATGGACCTTTGTCTCTTTGGAATGTTTTTACACTTTGTTGTTATCCCATTTGTTACAAACTCGTACCAAAAAAAAAGTTTTGTAGGTATTTTATTACGCAAAAATACTAATTAGGTATTCTTCACCACTTTCCACGAAATCATACATTTAATAAAAACCTCAGCTGGTAAATGTTGCATGAAGTAGGTACATATACATGTATGTATCTAATTTCAGAACTTCTAGTGGATGCCTTATTTAAACTAGGAAGCAAACTAAATCCTGAACACAAATCAAAATACATGTACTTACTAGCTTACGCTGCTAGTGTATGTGAAGGTCTCACTCCAGGAAGACCCGTCAAGGACGAGCTGAAGGCAACAGTACAAGCCATTGAAAAAGTGCACGCAGTTTGTAGTAGCTCGGCAAGTTCCAGCGAACTCATAGCTGAATTACCCACCCTGTATCATTGCATACGGTAAATATTACAATTAATTATGTTTTAATGTTTATTTGGGCACAAACGGTACATTATTCTTAAACCTAAACATAGTTACAATTCACATAAACCAATGAAGCTGCCACCAATTATTAATACAATTATACGTATAAACAAACAAACGGGAAAATATGAGCCGAAAAACAGTCTGCTGACTAAAAACAAATACATTTATATACATTTATATGATTACAAAAGTGAAACTAAAACTATAAACACGAAGATATTTGAAATCTATTTTACAAATTAACTTCAACATAATTTTTATTGTTATGGGAACTTGCGCCCTCTATTGACTTCGACAATTACCTACGTGGTGTAGCACTAATTCCAATTTTTTATTATTTTTTATTTGAAACACAGGTTTGAGCCTTTATAGTTGTGATTTCTTCAAAGATGTGCATATGACATCAAAAATATAAATTAGGAAAAAATGTGGCACCCTGATTCAATTTCTACTCTTTAATTGTGGCACTCTATTAGATTCTTAACTGAAAAGTGTTACATAACACAAGTGAAGTTTTAAAAGACCTAGTTACAGGGTACAAAGCATGAGTGATAGAAGTTTTATCTATAATGTATGCCTTTGTGTATCAATAAAATGAGATTTGTAAACTATGACAACTATGTTTTCCTCAATTTTTTCTTCCAGGTTTCCAGTTGTAGGCATGGGTGTCCTAGTATGGGTGGAGTGTGTTGTTACAGAACCATCCTACTTCAAATTGTGCACTGAACACTGTCCTGTTCATTTGGCGCTTTTGGATGAAGTTGCATCTTGTCATCAATTATTGCACCATAGACTGCTGAGGTTACTTGTACAACTGTTCGAATCTCCCCAGGACGAATTGGAAATTTTAGTTCAGGTATTTAAATACAAATCATTCCTTCCAGAGCAGAATCCCAGAGTCATAAAATACCAGACCCGCAAAATATCAGACTCGCGGGATACTAGAATTGCAAAATATCATAGCTTACTATATTATCAGAGTCGCAAAACCTCAAACTCGCAGGATACCAAAGTCGCAAAATACCAGACTGGTCATTTTTGTATATTTTCTAGCTGCTGCCCGCGACTCCGTCTGCAGAGAAGTCGTTTATCGCTGTCCCGCGGGAACTATGCAATTTTCCGGGATAAAAACTATCCTATGTCCTTTCCCGGGACTCAAACTACCTGTAGATTAAATTTCATCTAAATCGATTCAGCGGTTTAAGCGTAAAGAGGTAACAGACAGACGGATAGACAATTATATTTGATATTCGACTCTGGTATTATGCTCTATCCGGTATTTTGCGGCTCGGGTATCCTACAAGTCTGATATTATTGTTGAGAGGCAACGTGGATCGCAGTGGTAATTGGTGGCGTGGGCAGCGGAGACAAAAATATTTAACAATTATGCTGCTCTGGGCTTCTGCTCTGAAGCTCGACCACACTGGCGATGCCAATTTCAAAATGTTGATCCATCATCCGCGTGAATGCAGGTTTGACGTGACACAAATGTCAAAGTTGTAAATGGACTTCACAATACTGGGGCGAACTAGCCTATCACAGAAACCCTCAAATAAGCCAGTGTAAAGCGAGCATAACAGTATGTTATAATTTGTTACAGCTTGAGCTAAAAAAGATGCTTTTGGATCGTATGGTTAACTTGCTAAGCCGCGGCTGCGTAGTGCCAGTGCTGCGCTACGTCAAGCAGTGCTGGCAGCGCGGCGACACTGACATCTCCTTGATCAGATACTTTATCACAGAGGTAATCACAGTCGTTGCAGATATTCGAATAATTTTATTCCACCCCTTTTAAAAATAATTAACAAATTGTTACTTTCAGGTATTGGACGCAATAGCACCTCCTTATACCCCAGAATTCGTTCAACTCGTTTTACCTATGGTTGAGAATGAAGAGATAACGGGCACGATGCGAGCTGAAGGCGAAAATGATCCTGTGTCCGAATTTATTGGTCAGTATCTTAATAGTAATTTTAGGCCAATAACTGGCCACCCTTCAATAAGTGGCCCCCTCATACTGAAAATGAACTCTGTTCCCCTACAAACAGAATTCAATTTAGTATAACGTGGCCAGTTATTGAAGGGTGGCCAGTAACACCTTATACTAAAAATGAATTCTATTATGGGTGAATAGAGTTCATTTTTAGTATGAGATGGCCACTTATTGGCGATTTACCATATCTTGCATGTCTTTTGTTGTAGTAGTAATTTATGTGAATTCTTTCATTCATTAATTGGTAACTGATAATTTATTGAATCAGGCGTTACTTTGCGGAGGTCCATATTAATGAACTAAAACAATTACTTTGCTCACCCGCGACCTTACAATAGTTACGTTTATGCAAGAAATGTGCGTTCATGCAGTTCCTCCACCTCCACACTGTACGAACACACACAAATCACATAAACCCAACCATCACCACCACCAAGCTACACTGACGCGTTTCGAACTCAACCAGAGCTCATCTTCAGAGTTACCACAACCGCATGCTATGCTACCAAATGTTAAACTAGTTATGTTAAATTAGTTTAACATTTGGTAGCATAGCATGCGGTTGTGGTAACTCTGAAGATGAGCTCTGGTTGAGTTCGAAACGCGTCAGTGTAGCTTGGTGGTGGTGATGGTTGGGTTTATGTGATTTGTGTGTGTTCGTACAGTGTGGAGGTGGAGGAACTGCATGAACGCACATTTCTTGCATAAACGTAACTATTGTAAGGTCGCGGGTGAGCAAAGTAATTGTTTTAGTTCATTGGTAACTGATAATATAAACACTTTCAACTGTCACTGTCTCAAGGATAATTTACGTATCATCAGTGAATTCCATGTAATGCACGGACAGTTAGTGTTAAACTAAATACAAACTGAAATATAGATGCACAGAAAAAACCCCAGAAAAAAGACCAATGCTGGGAATCGAACCCAGGTCCTCAGCATTCCGTGCTGCGTGCTTACCCCTACACCATCACTGGTCTGGTCTGGTCTGGACTGGACTGAATGTATGATGTATGGGAAAGATTCGTCGCTAACCTCTAGATCAGTGATGGTGTAGGGGTAAGCACTAACTAACTAGTTAGTGTTAAATTCGTAATTTACCAATAATTTTGTTACTTGTCGTGGTATAATAAAAAAGAAAAATGAACCAAAAAACTGCATCTCTTTTGATATCTAATTATCTAGATACATGAACTTTTTTTTGTTTCAGTTCACTGCAAAGCACATTATGTTGTGGTATAAGAGGCAAACAAGAAACTGAAGTTGTGAAGGAAATTTTAATAAGACTATTGATAAAAATATAATAAATGATTTTTAACCCTTAGCTGCTTTTCTTTCATAATATCTTTTCAAAGCTTGCTCAAACACATCACCAACAGTTCTCTTCTTCCAAATGTCTATTTTTGGTTTGGGTTCAGGGACTATCTCAACAAGTTTTTCTTCAACAACTGGTACTACTTTAGTTATGTCTGCTTCCTTCAGAGAAGTTGCAGGCTGCATATTTTCAATACTTTTTTTGGTGTCTTTGTCTTTGGAACTTTTAGTTTTTTCCTTGGAATTAATATCATCATCTTCACTAGACGAGTCAATTGCAAAATCTGAATCTGCATCAGGATTTTCGTCGTTTTGCTTAACCTTTTTTGAAGATTTTATTTCAGCAAGATTGACGCGATTTATTTCTGCATCCGAATCTTGAATTTCTCCTTCAGATAAACCCTCATTGTCATCAGATGCTTTTCTTTTTCTATAGGACCTTTTTTTAGCTGTGTCCGAGTTGTCTACTTCTTTGACTTTTCTACTTTTAAATGTTTCTTCTACATTAGTACCCTTCTTTTCTTCTGGTATTGGTTTGCTATCAGTATTCTTATCTGAACCCAACTTTTGTTCATATAGATGACGGTAAAAACCTCCTGAAATAGTAAAACAAAAGCTTAAAAAAAATCAGGAAAAATACAGGGTTAAAGTTTAACGAGCATCACTCCATATTAGTGTGGAGCTGAAGAAAGTTGAACCAAGTTAACCAGCTTCTTTTTAACCTTACAAAACAACAGACTGGCAAAAGCTGAAGTGTGACACAGAAATTACCCATTCTGTATGTTTTGTTTATGTAACCATTATATGGTTTATTGTCTGAAACACAACAGAATGTTTTATATTATTCTAACAACCAGTGGCGTAGCTAGGCGTAGGCGAAGCGGGCCGTCGCCCACGGCCACGCGGTCTGAGGTGCCTCGCGCCATGAATGGTTCTCGTTTTTTTACTCAGTCAAAAATCCGTATCCCATAATCCATAGGGCCTTGCAAAATGTATCTTGCCCACACAAAATTTAGGTCCCGCACCATCACTGGGTAGATCTTGGGAACGAAAGGAAAGGGGCCTCGTTGATGCGACTTTGCCCGCGTCTATATTAGTTCACGCTACGCCACTGCTAACAACTGTTGTTAAATCTCAAACCTTCGGAACTCCACTCATATTACATAAATATTAGGGTGAATCAACTCTTTCTTCCCACCCATTGCTATGGTTACACAAATTTTGGCTCATGGACAACCTAAGCATTTTACTATGAAATAGTATGAAGATGTCACGCTGACAACTGGCGACTGTGTAAACAACAAGAAAAAGTTGATTCACCATTAACATAATTGATTTCACTGGTTTACCTAAATCTCTCTGCTTGGTGACATCTCCAATATTTTCTAAGTATTCTTCTCGTTGTTCTTTTTCTTCCTCTAAACGCAAATCTTCCAATTTCTTCTTATATGCAGAAGTAACAAACACTTCTTTATCAGCAAACTCGTCACCTTCGTTTTCTCTCTCCTTTTGAATCTGAATAAAAAGTAAGGAATCCTTTTAAAAGGCACATTCTTTCCAAATAGCACAGATTACCTATTGTTGCTTAGCTAACAATACCGCACATCTCAGAAACTGATTATGTGACACTTTATACCCTATCTGATAAGAATATTGTGTAAAACTTCACATGGCCAATCTCTGACTTGTGCGGTATTGTTAGCTAAGCAACGCTATGTAAATGTAGGCAAGCAAACCTGTCGTTCAAGCCGACGTTCATTTTCAATTTTCCTTTTATTTGCCGTTTTTAATAGATTTTCAATATATTTTGGCTGTTTGAGTTCCTTAGTTTTCAATTTCTTTTCTTCTTTCTTGCTGGTCATGGTATCATAGATTTCATCATACTGATATATTGTGGGATCTTCTTCTATGGCTTTACTTTGTGTGATCTTTGCCTGAAAAAATTATTATCCCTATATGAAGTAGACTTATTTTACTATTTTTATAAATCGCTAGCTGCTGTCAGAAACTTCACCAACATCACGCAAGTCCTTTGCACTTTCTTACGAACAGAAGCAGCCTATGATAATAGACATTGTAGATGTCTTTTAAAAAATGGATTTTTAAAATCAATTCAGTGGTTTCAGAGTTTTCCCGGACAGACCATCACACAAAGTTTATCTCTTTATTACATCATAGAGCAATTGGTATATTGTCACTACTTTGAAAAAATACTTGCATCTCAGAATCAATAATTTTACTACATTAACTTTTAGTTTTCATAAGGGTTTGAGACATGCACTTTTTCAAAATAATGATGATATATGAATGGCTGAAACAATAAACAAAAGCTCTTATTAATTTATTGCCATTAATAATCTCAATAATTCGTGTGCGTGTGGACTGAGGGACCACTTGGTTTTTAATGGTTTTAGACAGTTTTAGTAAGTGTAAAATTTAGTAGTAGTAGCGAATTACTTTGTAAAAAAATCCTGGAATTCGTAAAGAATTCACTAACAAGTTATACAGCCAAAGGTGTCGTCCCTCAGTTCACACACTGAACCTTCCACTTCTGGGCAAGTGTTTAATTTGCTGGCTTATTTTGATGTTACAGATTTAGTAATAAAACCTCCTTCAAAAAACCCCCAAAAAAACATAAAATAATAATTGATTGAACCGACCACAATAAGCATGAAAATATCTTTCTACTAATCTGTTTGAAGTTGGTGCCTCAGCACGAGCCAGCAGGAGTGTAGAAGCCCTATAATAGGTATGTAGGTAAGTTAGATTACTAGGTCCACTCCTGCTGGCTCGTGCTGAGGCACCAACTTCAAACAGATTAGTAGAAAGATATTTTCATGCTTATTGTGGTCGGTTCAATCAATTATTATTTTATGTTTTTTTGGGGGTTTTTTGAAGGAGGTTTTATTTTTTATTTAAATTTTTTTTATTTCCAAGTTTTTTTTGGGTGTTTTTTGAAGGCGGTTTTATTTTTTATTTAAAATTTTTTATTTTTTTCTTTTTAGTTGTTGCTAATGGCCTGGACTGGCACTCTTTACTGACTGTACTTTTTGCCTCTGGTTACCAAAGTACTTATCAAGACGAATCAAACGAGACCAAACTTGATGGGGTTATGTCGTTTTACTACGGAGTTCTTATGGTCACCATCCAACTTCATTGTCAGACCCTGGTTACCATCTAGGACCAAAGTACTCGTTGAGACGAGTCAAATGAGTCCGTACTCGATGGGGTAAGTGCCGTTACTTTATGGAGTAACTTTGGCCGCCTTCCAGCTCCATCATCAGACCCTGGTTACCATCTGGGATCAAAGTGCTTGTCAAGACGTTTCAAATGAACCCAAACTCGACGGGGTTGTGTTGTTTTATTACAGAGTTTCTATGGCCACCTTCCAACTCCATCATCAGATTAGCTCCATGTCACAATAATATTGCATTGTCACCTGATTTACACATGCATGTAAAATATGAAATCAATCAGAAACCGGGAAGTGAGTCAAATTCAACTTGCAAGATTTGACCCGTTGAGGAGTTCCGTTGGCCATCTGCGGTCTTCTTCATCAGATCTAGTTTACCAAATGACACTTTATGAATGCAAATGCTCGATTTGTCACTGAAAATACTAAAATCGCTTTACATTTCCCTTGAACTTTTGAAGAGTTCCTTCAATTCCTCATGGATCCCATCATCAGAACTGGATTCCGGTAACAACGGGACCAACCTTGAAGCATATGCTTTCAAACAACGAAAGAATTTTCCAAATCGGTTCATAAATGACGGAGTTCTGAGGTAACACACGTTAAAAAAAAAAAAAAAAAAAAAAAAAAAGAACACAACCGAATTGAGAACCTCCTCCTTTTTTTGAAGTCGGTTAAAAACATGTCTAAACGCATTCGTAATGACCGAAACGTAATTTGGCAATGATTATACACTAAAGAAGTCTTCCTTCTTTGGTCCCTGAGAGACCACATAAAATAACTAATAAATCGGTACATTTGTACAAAAAAAAATGCATTTTTCTTTGCAAACATTAGTAAAAATCGCAAGGAAGATTATAAAAGTTAAACAAAAGCACAACTATTAATAAATTTCGTCAAATTTATATTTTTTTGTGGTCCCTCAGTTCACAAACTATGAATTAATAAAATAATTAAAATATCCTAAAATATAAACTTTATGGAAAGGTTTGTCGTACTGAGGTTTAGTTAAAAAGTTTGACTACATTTATATATTTTTTTAACGTGGATTGATGGCGTATAATATAAGATAAATTGCTTTTTAATATTTCCTTAGCAGTGTTTATTAGGGTGTCCACACAATGAAAAGCATTTACTAACGTGAATCATTTTTAAATTCAACTTTTTATATTTGCTTACTAACATTAAATGGACCAAGGAAAAACTGCATACAGCCAAGACTACATTTTAGATTCTGTAAGCAAAATTAAGAAATTAAAAACAAACTAAGTATATGGTATCAGATTTGGTGCGGTAAAACATGTAGCTCGAATATACTTGCCCTGCGTATTATGTTTAAAGAATAAAAAGGCGGCAAATTAACTTGAATTGATGTGTTTGGTTTGTTATTGCTGTGTAATAGGCAAATTTATATTTGTTTGTGGCCCCTCAGTTCACACACTATGAATTAATAAAATAATTAAAATATCTAATTTATTGAATCAGGCGTTACTTTGCGGAGGTCCATATTAATGAACTAAAACAATTACTTTGCTCACCCGCGACCTTACAATAGTTACGTTTATGCAAGAAATGTGCGTTCATGCAGTTCCTCCACCTCCACACTGTACGAACACACACAAATCACATAAACCCAACCATCACCACCACCAAGCTACACTGACGCGTTTCGAACTCAACCAGAGCTCATCTTCAGAGTTACCACAACCGTATGCTATGCTACCAAATGTTAAACTAACAAACCAAAACAAATGTTTTAACTTGTCACTGTAACTTCTCAAGTACCCACTTTATTTTTCTTATTCTCAAACTACCCCACAAAAATTAACTTTTATTGACATATTTAAAACTACCTTGAATTTTTTGTTTATTTATTTATAAGGCATATTTAATTAATACTAACTGTTCAAATTCGACCCAAGCCGCAGTAAAGGAGAAGATACTAAATTTACCTGTTCATTAATAATAGACCCCATAGTGTTGTACCTAATTATTTCCATGCATTCCAGAGCATCCAGACGCAACCCCTTGCCGCAATAATGTAACACTTCATAAGAATCTGAATCTAACAATGAATGATTTGATTCCAACAAATGTTTTGCAAAATTCGATCTATCTGGATGCTCATTCCTATATGCCGAAACATGCTCTTTAAATCTAGTATTAAAACTTCGGCCTGTCTGTCCTACGTATATCCCGTTTTTTAATTAAAATATCCTAAAATATAAACATTATGGAAAGGTTTGTCGTACTGAGATTTAGTTAAAAAGTTTGACTACATATATATATTTTTTTAACGTGGATTGATGGCGTATAATATAAGATAAATTGCTTTTTAATATTTCCTTAGCAGAGTGTTTATTAGGGTGTCCACACAATGAAAACCATTTACCTACATCACATTGACAAGCGATATCTGGACGAGTAGTGCATCATCCCATTTGAATGATTTTATTAGCTTTACTGCGCATGGGCTAGATAAATCCTTCAATCTGAAGTCCTACTGTTTAGAAGGCATGCCTTTCCAAGGAGAGAATCATTTGGGTGTGAATATTGCTGAGAACATGAAAATGACTATATTGAACTGGGAAATACTACAAAGAGTAATAGCAATTGTTACTGATAACACACGGAATATGATATATGCAGTGAATGAACTATGTGATAATTTAATGACAGTGAGTCAGTTTGTTCATATATGTTGTAATGCGCACACATTGCAGTTGGTTTTAGAGCATGGTTTGTTTGAACGCGAATCGGTGAAGGAAGTCATTACAACTTGTAGGAAAATAGTTGGACATTTTAGCCATTCAACAGTGTCAATGAAATGCTTGAAAAAGAGCAGAAAGACCTTGGCATGCATAATTTTGCTTACAGAATCTAAAATGTAGTTTTGGCTGTATGCAGTTTTTCCATGGTCCATTTAATGTTAGTAAGCAAATATAAAAAGTTGAATTTAAAAATGATTCACGTTAGTAAATGCTTTTCATTGTGTGGACACCCTAATAAACACTGCTAAGGAAATATTAAAAAGCAATTTATCTTATATTATACGCCATCAATCCACGTTAAAAAAATATATAAATGTAGTCAAACTTTTTAACTAAACCTCAGTACGACAAACCTTTCCATAATGTTTACATTTAAGGATATTTTAATTATTTTATTAATTCATAGTGTGTGACCTGAGGGACCACAAAAAAATATAAATTTGACGAAATTTATTAATAGTTGTGCTTTTGTTTAACTTTTATAATCTTCCTTGCGATTTTTACTAATGTTTGCAAAGAAAAATGCATTTTTTTTTGTACAAATGTACCGATTTATTAGTTATTTTATGTGGTCTCTCAGAGACCAAAGAAGGAAGACTGCTTTAGTGTATAATCATTGCCAAATTACGTTTCGGTCATTACAAATGCGTTTAGACATGTTTTTACTAAATCTGTAACATCAAAATAAGCCAGCAAATTAAACACTTGCCCAGAAGTGGAAGGTTCAGTGTGTGAACTGAGGGACCACACCTTTGGCTGTATAACTTGTTAGTGAATTCTTTACGAATTCCAGGATTTTTTTACAAAGTAATTTGCTACTACTACTAAATTTTACACTTACTAAAACTGTCTAAAACCATTAAAAACCAAGTGGTCCCTCAGTCCACACGCACACAATAATTCATTGAAATAGGTGTTACTTTGCAGAGGTGCAAATACATGACCTAAAACTTTTTGCTTAGTACTCTGCAACCACACAAGGTATTGGAGGTTATGGAATAATAACATATGTGGTTTTTGTGTGTTATATCAAGGATGATATAGACTGGATCGGCAGTTGCCATAATACGGATCGGCCGCGGTTTTTGTAGTTTGATTATTAAATCTAGATGGCGCTGAAATATAGCCAGAGGCTTTGAAGGCAAAACAATCAGACTACAGATATTTCAAATCACTGCAAATGTATTATTATGTAATAATATTTTTGAAAAATATTAACATTTGTAGTAATATGAAACATCTGTAGTCTTATTGTTTTGCCTTCAAAGCCTCTGGCTATATTTCAGCGCCATCTAGATTTAATAATCAAACTACAAAAACCGCGGCCGATCCGTACTATGGTGACTGCCAATCCAGTCTATATCATCCTTGGTTATATGAAGTAAATTAAAGATTTATTAAAATCATCATAACATCACCACAGCCACAGGACATTAAACTATACCTGTCTATTAGTGTTATCACTAGGTCTGAGTAAAACAGGTTTCTTGCTGGAGTTGTCATCAGAATCAGAATCATTGCCAAACACATTCCTTGAAGCTTGGAACTTAGGTGGGTTTGCTTTGGCCTTTTCTGACAAAATAAGTCCATATCTGCAATTAAAATCACAATTGACTTGACAATGTTTATTATTATTGAAAGGAATGAGTGGATCAGACGAGTCACAAAAGTTTGAGACGTGGTGGAAGAGATTGAGAGAAATAAGTAGAGATGGGCACATTGCCAGGATGAATCACGATCGTTGGACGAGGCAAACACTCGAGCGGAGACCTCGTGAAAACACTTGCAGTAGAGGAAGACCACCAATGAGGTGGAAGGACGACATCTACCGACAGGCGGGTGGAGGATGGATGCATATGGCTGTCGATCACCAGGCGTGGAGAAATGGAGAGGAGGCCTATGTCCGAAGACGGACGAACTAAGGGCTGCTATGGATGGATGGATGGATGGATTATTATTGAGATTGTCTCATAATTAGACCATTCCTGAAGTGAGAGAGAAATCTATATAATGTGACACCAACTGATTATGATTTGATTATGGATTATGTGTTTCAAGTTTTCCTTTCAAATCAATCAGTGAAGTACTCGACTAAAGCTATGCTCACGCTCAGTGACACTTACTGCAGATCTACTTACTTCTTATTGCTGGACATTGAAAATTTATACCGATAGCACAGATTACTTAGTAGTTACTTCGTAACAGATACTGCATCCCGTACAAAATCTTGGTACTTACCGCGATTGTAGCCACAGATTATACTACTCCGTCTCCTTAAGAATGTGTGCGTGCCGACAGTGAAAAGGGCTGGCAGTTTGGATTAAATTTTTTTTCTCTACATGTTGTTTTACCATTTTGTCGGGATAATTGGCATTGATCACTTTTTTACAATGTGGTCTAATTCCAAAACCATTTCGAGGAATAGGTTTATTAAATCATTTTATAACATTGTAGTAAAAAAATATTATATGATCGTGTGTATTTTTGCAAAATAATGTTTGACCTTTGTTTGACCTTTCTGTGGGCATTAATTTTGAAATTCTTTGCAACAAGAAAAAAAAAGCCGACCGTCTAGTTTCTCTATACTATTCTCTGTCACTTCGACGTAGTTATCATCGGTCAATTTAAGGATACTATTTTGAAAAACATTCTTCGCGTTTTTCATATTTTAATAATGGATTTATACAGGAAGTGTTTCATTCCTACTTGTGGAAATGATTCTGTCAATAGCCCAAACAAATTAATTGTTCGCATTAGAGAAGATTTACAAGAGAAGTGGTGCCGCAAAGTTAATTCAAAGTTTACAAGATGTACTTATTGTTTTGAGGATCATTTTAATGTAAGTATGGATTAAATCCGCCAAAGAACTTTCAAGGGAACACTTCTGACCATTTTATTTTATACGTCTTAAAGAAATAAGTAAATAAACTCATAAAACCACCATAATTATACTGTATTGAATCAATTTCTATAAAAACATTTCGTAAGACAAACCACACATACTCAAGATATAAACGACAGTCTCAGGATGTCACAGTACTTTTTAACATTATTCTTTTTCGTAGCTGCCAGTACCTATCAATCGCGTCGCGTGATTACAAACCTCAACACACCCCTTTAATTACGCGACATAAAATTCTACACCCTGTAGACAAAACTTAAAACACACATAAAATTCTACACCCTGTAGACAAAACTTAAAACACCCCTTATATATTTAACAATATTTGAAAACATAACCCTTTCTATTAAATTATTTTTAACATCCTATATGTCAGATTTTTTTTTTTTTTTTTTTTTTTTTTTTTTTTAATCAACCTGTACTTATGTACGCACCCCTTTGAACACAAACTTATTATTATCTCATAAGTCATAACATCTAATTCAATTTTAGAGCTTTAAATAAAAACTTAGTACCACATCATCACATAACTATAACTATCAATTACAAATACCCATACCAAATACCAATACCCATTGAGACATTCAGACTGACCCATTGAGTTCAAATTTAGATACACTCACTCACTCAAACACATTTAATACTAATCCTAATTTCTAAGTTAAAACGAAATATACTACTACACTTTAAAAAAACATAGTATCTTTCACAACTATCACTTCTACAAAGAGTATGTGCACCTCACCAATGTTAAACTTCAATTAAGATAATCCGAACTGTAAGGATTCGACTACCACAACGATTAAGATGGAGTCTTATGTGAGCATCCTGTCACGAAACCTCTGGAACTTGACAGTAGGCAAACATTTTGTCAGAATATCTGCTGTCTGCTGATCTGTGGGACAGAATTTAATTTTTAATGCATTTTCTTCTATCTTCTCCTTTAAGTAGTAATACCGAACGTCAATATGTTTGCTTCGTTTATTGATAATTCCTTTCTGCATCAACCAAATTGCAGATTGATTATCTATGGATAAACTCGCTTCAGGATCACGACCAGTTATTTCTCTGATTAGGCTTTTTATGAAAATTAGTTCTCTGCAACACTCTGCAGCGGCAATATATTCCGCTTCAGTACTTGAAAGTGCTACAATTGGCTGTTTCCGAGAACTCCAGCTTATAGGCGCTCCTCCAAACATGATGACATAGCCTGTAGTACTCTTCCTAGTATCTGGGTCACCTGCGAAATCTGCATCACAAAAAGTTTCAATTTTAAAATCACCCTTACCAAACTCAATACCCAAATTCATAGTTCCCTTCAAATATCGTAAAACGGTTTTAGAATTATTCAGATCATTAATATTTGAGTCTGACTGATGTCTACTACAATAACCCACTGAAAAGGCAATGTCTGGTCTTGATTTTACTGCCAAATACATTAAAGACCCTACTATTTCTCTGTATTCATCCAAACCATCTTCATCACCCCTTTTTGGATGAGACTCAGTTAAAATATTTGGTACTGAACATTGTTTACAGTCGGACATGTTAAATTTTTGTAAAACCTTCTTAATATATGACTTTTGACTTATTTTTATAGAATCTTGTTCAAAATTTATATCGATATCAAGCCCCACATAATTAGTCACACTATCGCAAACTTTCATTTGAAATTCTTTTTTAATATTTTTAAGTATTTTATCCAAAACTTCGTAGCTTTCCCCAATTAACAATCCGTCATCAACATATATAGCTAGGAAAGTTGAACCTGAAACAAAAATGCAGGAATCTAGTTTTAGCTGTTTAAATCCCAAAGTCTTCAAAAACTCAGTAAACCGTATATTCCACATTAATGGTGCCTGTTTCAGACCATATAAACTCTTCTTTAACTTGCAAACTTTGCCCTTTAACTCAGGATAACCTTTTGGAATATGCATATAAATTGTTTCATTCAGCGAACCATACAGAAAAGCTGTTTTTATATCAAATTGTCTTAACTTTAATCCCTTTTGAGCTGCCAATGCTAATAAAATTCTCAAACTTGTAGTATTTACCACTGGACTGTATGTTTCTTCGTAGTCAACCATATATTTTTGCTCAAATCCTCTCGCAACTAATCTTGCTTTGTGTCTCCCGTCAGCCTTTTTAGCAAAAACCCATTTACTAGTAATAACTTTCCTTTTTCCAACTTCTTTGGCATCAACTATCTCCCATGTTTCATTTTCTTCAAGAGACTTTTTCTCTTCTTCAATAGCTTTTTGCCATTCTTGTTTCTCATCAGATTTTACTGCTTCTTCAAACGTTATATTACAATAACATTGAAAATCCATTTCATAATCCTTAAATTTTGTAGGTAATTTTCTGTTTCTTTCTGGTAGTGTTCTTCTATTTTCAATTGCTTCTTCTATATTCTCATTTTCTTCTTCAAAACTATTAGTTATATTCTCTTGAGTCTCATTACTTACATCAACTCTCTGTTCAGTTTCTTCCATATCAATTGCTTCAGTTATACTCTCTCTCGTATCTTCAAAAATATCTTCTTCATTAACTGTCATCCTTTCATTTTCGTTATTCACTCTTTGTTCAATTCTTCCTTCATTTATATTTTCTTCATTTACTGTCACCCCTTCAAATGCATCCTCAAAGTCTTCATCGTTTCTACTATTTTCAATTATAATATCCTCTTCTAGTTGACTGTCGTTTACTCTTTCTCTTGTTTTGTTTCTTCTCTCAATTGTTTCATCTTCATTTGTTTTACTTTCATTCATGTTATATCTAAAAACATTTTCAAAAATTACAAGGTTCTCTTTTACTTCTCCCAATATTTTCTTATTTGCTCCTTTTGTTTCGTCAAAAACCACATCTCTTGCATAAAAACATTTTCTATTTTCTGGATCCCAAATTTTGTATCCAACATTTATATACCCAACTAAAATTCCAACATCACATCTTGATTTTAGTTTTCCGAGGTGACGATTAATTTTACAGTATGCAACTGACCCAAAAGCCCTTAAATAAGACAAATTTGGTTTTCTTTTATACCAGAGTTCTGCTGGAGTAACATTATGTGCTGTAGTATAACATCTATTTGTAATATATGTCGCTGTATACAATGCTTCTCCCCAAAGTTCTAGTGGCAATCCTGAGTCAAAGAGCAAAGCGCGAGTCCTTTCCATGAGCGTTCTGTTTAGACGCTCTGCTTTTCCATTAAGTTGTGGACTATAGGGAATAGTAAAATCTATTTCAATTCCTTTATTTTTGCACCAGGTTATAAATTTGTTGTTTGCATATTCTTTTCCATTGTCGCATCTAAATTTTTGAACTTTCGCATTGAAATGATTCTCTGCAAAATTAATGTACTCGATGACTTTATCTGAAACATCAAACTTGTTTTTAATAAGATAAATATACGCGAAATGTGTATAATCATCTAAAAGTGTGAGAAAATAGACATTGCCATCCCAAGTGGGGACATCAATTGGACCGCAAAGATCAGAGTGAACAATTTCTAAAGGTTTCTTTGCTCGTGTTCTAATTTCTTTGAATGGGTTACGTGTAAGTTTTGATCGTGCACAGACTTCGCAGGTTCCAGTAGCTATATTCTTCTCTGTATCGACTCCATAAACAAGTTTGGATAGCTTCTGTGTATCGGATATGTGCCCCAGTCTTCTATGCCAATTATCTGGATTCGTATTTTCAACACGTAGGGAGCATTCTGGTACTTGGATCTTTAATTCTGTTTCATACATTCCCGAAACGTTTTTCTTGCCCCGACATAATATTCTGTTACCGTTCGTTATTACCACAGCATCTTCATAAAATTCTACCCGTCCGTTTTGGCTGGTAATGGAGTTGACAGATATTAAATTCTTTGCTAAGTCTGGAACATACATAACTCTTTTAAAATATGCTGTATCTGTTTCAAATTCTCCAACGAGTTCTGCTTTCATAATATTATTATTTGCACAGACTATTTCTGTTTCAATGGGTCTCATTTTCTTCAAAAGTTGACTATTGTTAATCATATGACATGATGCACCAGAGTCTATTATAACTGGCAAAATTACCTCTTTCATGTTGAGATCAAAATTTCCATCGGCTTGTGCATTCCTTTTCTTTTTAAAATAACATTCCTGTTCTGTGTGATTATGCCGTTTGCAAAAATCACAAAATTTTCTGTTTCTATTCATATTGTTAAAATTTGGATAATTTTCGAACTTTACATTGTTTCTACAAAATCTGGCTATATGGCCAGGTTTTCCGCACCGAAAACACTCTCTCTCTCTGATATGACATGCGTTCTGGATGATTCCTTCATCAATTTTGGCGTAAATTGGTACTGAATTTTCTTTATTGTTTTGCAAAATACATGGCTTTATTGCCAGTTCTGATAGGATTCTAGACACTAAGTTGTCTAGTGTTTTTTCTGCTTTTGCTGTCGAATTCCATGCTGTTTTAAAATAATTATATTCTTCTGGTAAAGAGGTAAGAATTTTCGCTATTATTTGAATGTCTTGGAGCTTTTCTCCTAAATTTTTAATTTTATATGCTATGTTTTGTAACTGGCTCAAACTTGAAGCAATGTCGTGAGTAAATTTGAATGTATAAAAATTTTCAAATAATCGTGCGGTTTCTGCTTCTTTATTAGTATGAAAAATGGTGTCTAACTTTGTGATCATAGTCTTTGCATCCTCGCAACATATAATATGACATGTCAAGGATTTGTCCACTGAGTTGAGGATCAGTAATCTTACTTTTGCATCATTCTTGCTATTTTTATGTTTTTCATCATTATTTGTTAAAATTTCCTTCAAATCATTAGCTTCCAAATATAAATTTAATTCTGTCATCCAAACGCCATAGTCATCGCCATGTTTTAAAATTCTCGGTTTGAAAAGTTCCATTTTGTAAAATCAGTGTTCAAATTCTTAATATATTTCAGGCAATATTTTATAAAATGGGTCAAGTGTACTTACACGTTATTTTCGTGTTGAGAGCTGTTATGATATGTCACTCACGGAAAAAATTTTTAGATGATATAATTATTCTATCATTTTCCAATCATTCTATATTGCGATTTCTGGGCCCATGACCTCTTAAAGAAATAAGTAAATAAACTCATAAAACCACCATAATTATACTGTATTGAATCAATTTCTATAAAAACATTTCGTAAGACAAACCACACATACTCAAGATATAAACGACAGTCTCAGGATGTCACAGTACTTTTTAACATTATTCTTTTTCGTAGCTGCCAGTACCTATCAATCGCGTCGCGTGATTACAAACCTCAACAATACGTACAAAAAATACTATAGCCGTAAATCGTTTTTTTACCTATTCTCTTGGAAGAATCGGCGACTTTAGTGTTATTATTATTGTAATGTAAAGTGACATTGTCAGATGACAACTAACCATCGATTGTGATACATTTTTTTTGTCATTATGTCTGTGGTTTATACACAGATTCAGCCGCGGCATGTAATTTACGAGAAGTCGTATCTCAAATTTTCAATAAATTATAAAAAAATATTGGAGTGATGAATTGCTGAAATATTCAAATCAGTTTCTTAAAATGCTCTATATTTTCGATAAAAAAAATAAAAAGGGGGGTTAGAAAAAATGATCAATCCCAATTGCTATATATTATATCCATGCAAACTTTCTAGCACTAATATTCCCTAAGCTAAGCCACGGACGGACAAAGGGACAGACTGTCATGGCGAAACTATAAAGGTTCCGTTTTTACCATTTTAGCTCTGGAATCCTAACAAAAAAGGATATTTATTGTAATGCGCAGAACACATTGCCATGCTCACAGTACCCTAACGTTATACTAGACACGACGGTCAACTTTTGAACTTCGCATCGTGCCATCCCGCTCACGCTTATAGCTTTTTATAGAAGAGTAAGAGGGACAGCACGATACGAACTTCCAAATTGTTATATTAGCTATTAATTTTAGCATAGTCATATTAAAGTTTGCCCCTGTTTCACCATTTTCACTTATAAAAGTCCAGGCGGCATATTTTTTCCGTGGAACACGAATGAACGTGCGTCGGCGCGCGCTTGTGACAACCTACTGAAATTTCGATCGTAGCAGATGGTCCCCGCGGTAGGTAAATATCGCGCGTAAGTACATGGCATGCATGAGGCCTGCCGATAGCTTGTTCACAAATAAGTGAAATTATAGACGTGGATCAAATGCACTAACGTGAAGTCCAGTTCTGTTTAGTTTAGAAAAATAAATGTATTGTTTTTTAAAAATAACTTAAATAACCAAGTTGCTTAACATGCAACACGTAGACTCGACTCGTACTCGTACTCGTATCGTCCAACCACAACCAAACAAACATTACAATATGACCACAGAGTACTAAGAGATAATTATGGGGATATTACGTTGACAACAGACAGACGGACGATGACATGTGGTCAGGTTGTCATCTCATCTGTCATGCATGGCCAAGCAGGCATTTGCATGACACATAAACGTAGTATAAGGTTAGACCAGTTCAATTTAAGACGAACAAAAAACCGTCATGTGTCTCTTTCTATCACATGCAAAATCTCACTGTGAAGAAAAGAGTGAAGCATAGACAAACACCGCCATCTTAAACGTCAGTGTGTCAAATTCTGAGTCGCCGTGGTAGCCAGCTGGATACCAACTTTGTTATCAGTTTTCCTTTAATTTTATGAGTTTTATGCCACTTTGAAGAGTGAAATTTAGTTAATTTCATATCACTAGAACCAAAGCTTGTGTGGCTATCGGTTGCAAGAGTAGAATGGGTGTATTAACAGAAAGTGACCAAAGAATATCTTTCCATAGGTAAGTTATCGACTGTCATAATGAACTTATTGCGCAATGTTTAGATTATATGATCTGCTCTCAATAAATAAATTGCCGTTCTAAATATCGTGAAGTCATAAAGATCACGTAAGGCCAAAGATTTATTAAAATAATCAACAACAAAACATCTGTTCATGACGTTATGACAGTTCATGTACTTAAAATTTGATAATAGGGATGTGGTTAAATAAATCGATATTGTACCTATGTCCGGTTCAGTTTTGTCACTTTTATATAAAATTAATATATTAATATATATTTTAGTTAAACTTTTTATAGGCTCTGAGAAGCACTACAAGAAAAACTAAGTAAGTTGTATTATGACTAATATAATGCTAATTGTGGATGTGTATTGTTCTCAGGTTACCTAAAGATCCTGATGAAATAGTGGATACAGAATGTGAACTGGTTTTATTTAGTGGTCAATAAATGATAAAAGTACGTAATCATAATTATTATTTCATAATTGTCGTTTTACTTTTCCCCTTGTATCCATTATACTACTCGTACATAAATACACAAATAAATGTAAATAACTAGCTGTTGCCCGCGACTCCTTCCACGAAGAATGGGGGGAGGGGGGGATAAAAAATAGCCTACGACCTATTCTCAGACCTACCGAATACAGAGAAAAAAGTTTGATAAAAATCGGCCGAGCCGTTTGGGAGGAGTTCGGTAACACACCGTGACATGAGATTTTTATACATATATTAGATTAGATTGATACGCCTTATCGGGACTTAAGTATGGTCTCGTTAAAAAAATTGTACGTTGCACGTATTATTTGGGCCATTTTAGGCGATGGGCAGATGGCGGTACGGCTCGGGGAGGTTAATTTGCGTTTTGTCTTTGTTGTTGTTTTTGTAAATAATTCTGTATCGTTTTTCGAGTTTGTCGTTATTAGATTCGACTAGTCCGCACCGCCCCGCCATCTGCCAAGAGCGTCTCAGTATGCTTATTTTTAAACTCGCAGACTTCTATTTTACAACTTACAACTACTACTTCCTACTCATTCCAATATCAAACTGCTTTTCGTAATTTTTTAACTAAAGGAAAAGAGTATAAAAAGAATCATTAAAATGCTGAATAGTATTCTTGGTAATTTTTCGAATCCAATATGGTCCTTTAAATTATGACACGATAATTATTTTTGACAGTAAAGTTTATCGATATAAAAGTGGCACATCTCTAGGACATATATATATCGATTTATAAATACACTATAGTAAACTGGCTTCATTGAATTGAAAGCCAATACAGACAGACGTATATCTGTCTCTATTTGCAGATGATGTTTTCTTTAAGAACGAGAAAGAATACCGATGGTTATATTTCGTCTTAAATATGACGCGTCCATTCTATAGTACGTCCATGGCATGACATGCGTTAAGTCAAATCGTCACGATCAAAGAGTATTGTAATATTATATGAACAAGAGTGGCAACTCTATGGTCGAATATGCATGTATGGAAGGTGCTGCTGCCCTACGCCCTGGTCAAGAACTAATGTGACGTATCTATAGATGTATACCTATCCAAGAATATTAAATAAAAAACTGGATATTGCATGCCGAACTATGAGTTGAAGCCAGAGGCCCTACCACGAAGTGCATAATTCGAACTTCGTTTTGTGCCGTCCCGCTCACGCTAGTATGATTTGACACGAGAGTGAGAGGGGTAATACGATACGAACTTCGATTTTCGAATTTCGTAGTAGCGCCTCAAGTTCATTCACCTTTGCTCCTATGTTCTATCTCTTTTCAACACTGTGATATATTGCCAGGTTATTTATAAAAAAACCTTATTTTTTTTTTGAAATACGCATTATCCGGCATCACCTAATTAATTTACTTTAAGCTAATTTCAACAGAAATTTATATTTTTCTTATAAAACTTTCTGCAATAAAATTTACTTAGTTTTCTTTGTATTATACAAAAAAAAGAACCCAGTCAAAATCCTCATTTCACCGGTATGCACCTCCTGCGTACTATGGCAACACTAAATGGCCGATATATCAGAATCACGTCAGAATTGTCAGAAGTCATTCACCAATTTCAGAGGATTTTTACGTTAAATAAACGTTTTTCGTCGATTTACTTGGGTTATGCGCTATGTATTGCATAGTAAAGCATTGTAGGAGTAATTGGAGGCCGAAATCCGACATAAAACTTCACAGGTGAGTACTTATTTTACGAAAATGTTCATAAATCTTAGTGGCAATCAATTTTCCTATATTTTGCTTCTAAGCTTTGTTAGTTTTTATTCAAAAACCCCACGAATAGGTTTATAATGTTAAGTTAGAAGTATATTTTGTTTATTTGGAGTTAAACATGACCTTAAATGAAAAATTGAAGAATGTGTGGTTTTACAACTAGGGTGACCAATCCCTTTTCATGCATGGTATTTATTCGTATTGAATGGAGCTAAATCTATCAACTTGGTACGGTTTCTATCTTCATAATTCATATCACAGTATATAATAACATGTTTATTGTTTGTGTCTTTACAATTTAAAAGATGAAAGAAGGAGGCAAAATTGGCTGTCGATTGTACCGATAAAGGGAAAGGTGTAGAGCGTTTGACAATTTGCAGCTTGCATTTTAAGCCTGAAGATTATGACTATGACCCAGAAAGGCCCGGGACGCCTACTCAGTACAAAACAATATTATTCTCACATGTGTAGAAAATAAAGAAACTGTTATAACGTCCTAGTATTTTATTATTTTTTTCCATTGACAAATACTTCCCTTATGTTTTGCAGTAAGTATTTGTAGCTTCCTCAGGTAAAAGGTAACCTTTTGCCGGATATCAGTAAGGCCGAGTAACTGCAGAGTGGCATAGAAATGCAACCAGAAATGGACCTTATATTGACGACTGACAAAAAAATTGGTACCTTTTACTTGAGTTTGTGAGGATGGATGCTCACTTTCATGATAAAACGGTTGAATAAAAATTTAATAACAAAACCGGCCAAGTGCGAGTCGGACTTGCGCACCGAGGGTTCCGTACAAATTTATATGTATCTATGAACATCCAGTCTTAGCAGACCCCTGTTCCTAAGCAAAATGTGCGCAGTGTGGGATCATTGTAGATTGGTTACTGATATAGACAGACAAAAAAAATTATGCTTTCTGCTTGCAATTTATGCTTGCAATTTTTCCTTTATCTGTGCTATAAGACCTTGCTTCGTACCAAATTTCAAGATTCTAAGTTCACGGGAAGTATCCCTTGCGAGTGTCGAAAATTTGCGGCAAATGGCTGTAGGTATCTTTTGATTGCGTTGGGTTAGAAGTTTGATTTTTCACAGCTCCAAGGGACAGTACAGTAGACTTGAGTATTTGATTTAAATATCAGCTTGATACCTCCACGCGTTCCTGAGAAAAAGGGTCTTGACAGACGGACGAACGGACAACAAAGTGATCCTATAAGGGTTCCATTTTTTCTTTTTGAGGTACGGGACCCTAAAAATTGAATTGAATTGAAATCAGTTGAATTTAATAAATTACAAAATCAATCTGTTGTATAAAAGTATGTCAAATTCCGCGGGATATTCCTAATGTATGCTTAATTATGGACACCCTAAAGAAAGAGATGCAAGATCGGCGTGACGTAATTCAAGGTCATTTTTTCTGGCTTCAAAGGAATGTTCGGCATGTAATATCCAGTTTTTTATTTAATATTCTTGTACCTATCTATATGTATATGTTGGTAGTGATGTACAGCTATAATTACGCGTAATTTTAATTGATAGGCTAATTGCCACTATTCGTATTTTAGCCTTCTAATTCAAATCAGCATATACGAAGTATAAGCGGCTAAACCCGATTTGCACTATACGGCTAAAATACGAACATTGGCAAGTGGCCTATCAATTAAAGTCCTTGACCGTACAATTTGGTACGCCATGGCCATGGCCGATGAATGACAACTGACAAGTTTGACAAGTCAACCAAGATGGCCGCTAATTTAGTTCTTTACCAAACAACCAGAGATCGCTGTAGTCGCATGAAAAGTGTGATATATGTAAGTGTGCCCTCCCTGGTCACGATAAGGAGTTGTGAAACGGTCAAGCGGCTGGGTGCGTCGTATGAAGTTGGATTACTGTATGTATTATTTGTATTGTGGCTCCATCCTGAGGCGCGACTACGAAATTCGAAAATCGAAGTTCGTATCGTATTATCCCTCTCACTCTCGTGTCAAATCATATTAGCGTGAGCGAGACGGCACGAAACGAAGTTCGAATTATGCACTTCGTTGTAGGGCCTCTGGCTCCATCGGTGTCGGCCGCTACGGTCTGTGGTGGTCTTTACTGTCATAAGATAAGATTCCTTTTAGATTGCTTTGCCTGTCCCATGTCCCAAAAACAAATTATGCTTTCAATAAATTAAAAAAAAATCCAAACTAAGGCCGGCCTACGGGCCGGCCCTTGGGCCGGCCACATACACGCGGAAATTTTTCTTCGGTTTCCGTACGGAATGACGTGTGCGAGCGAAACAACGCTATACACTTTCGTAGCCCTGTCTCGTTTGCACGATTACGGAAACCGAAAAAAAATTCCGCATGTATGTGGCCGGCAAGAAGCTTAAATCCAAAATGGAGATTGCATACTGAATAAAAAAGTGAAGACCGAAAAATCGACCTTGAATGACGTCACTGTTATTTGCTGTCTCTTTCATTAGGGTGACAATACTTTCAAATAATTTATTGAATCAGGCGTTACTTTGCGGAGGTCCATATTAATGAACTAAAATAATTACTTTGCTCACCTGCGACCTTACAATAGTTACGTTTATGCAAGAAATGTGCGTTCATGCAGTTCCTCCACCTCCACACTGTACGAACACACACAAATCACATAAACCCAACCATCACCACCACCAAGCTACACTGACGCGTTTCGAACTCAACCAGAGCTCATCTTCAGAGTTACCACAACCGTATGCTATGCTACCAAATGCTAAACTAACAAACCAAAACAAATGTTTTAACTTGTCACTGTAACTTCTCAAGTACCCACTTTATTTTTCTTATTCTCAAACTACCCCACAAAAATTAACTTTTATTGACATATTATAAAACTACCTTGAATTTTTGTTTATTTGTTTATAAGGCATATTTAATTAATACTAACTGTTCAAATTCGACCCAAGCCGCAGTAAAGGAGAAGATACTAAATTTACCTGTTCATTAATAATAGACCCCATAGTGTTGTACCTAATTATTTCCATGCATTCCAGAGCATCCAGACGCAACCCCTTGCCGCAATAATGTAACACTTCATAAGAATCTGAATCTAACAATGAATGATTTGATTCCAACAAATGTTTTGCAAAATTCGATCTATCTGGATGCTCATTCCTATATGCCGAAACATGCTCTTTAAATCTAGTATTAAAACTTCAGCCTGTCTGTCCTACGTATATCCCATTGCAGTCATTACAAGTAAGCTTGTATACCCCCGATCTAGTTCCCTTATCTACCTGTTCTTTGTGGTTACATAGCCTAGAGTACAAAGAGTTGTTAGTCTTAAAGGCAACATTAATATTGTTTGATTTTAAAATGCCATAAATCTTATCAGACAAACCCCCAACGTAAGAGATGCTAGATCTATATTTGTTAGTAGACTGAGAAGGTAACGCAGCGTAAAGCATGCTATTTACTAACCGTGCCTGCTTTTTTTGAACTAAACTATCTACCATTGATTTTGTATAACCATTTGAGATCGCTATCTGATAAATAGTACTCAACTCTAAATCAAAATGTTCCTTAGAAAGAGGCACAGTCAACAATCTATTAACATAACAATGGAAAGCAGCCAGTTTATGCTGCCACGGATGATTAGAAGATGCTGGTATAACAGCATCTGTGTACGTGGGCTTACGGTATATTTTAAATTGATGTTTACCATTTAATTTTGAAATCGTTAAATCCAAAAAGTTCAACGAACAATTTTCCTCCAATTCTTTTTTGAACCTTATCTTTACGTGCTTGTTATTCAAACCATTAATAAACACGTCAAGCTGTCTCATACTCCCTCTCCAGCATAGGATCAAATCATCAACATACCTAAAATAGTACACAATATTGCGGGTAATAGTAATATTGTGTACTATTTTAGGTATGTTGATGATTTGATCCTATGCTGGAGAGGGAGTATGAGACAGCTTGACGTGTTTATTAATGGTTTGAATAACAAGCACGTAAAGATAAGGTTCAAAAAAGAATTGGAGGAAAATTGTTCGTTGAACTTTTTGGATTTAACGATTTCAAAATTAAATGGTAAACATTAATTTAAAATATACCGTAAGCCCACGTACACAGATGCTGTTATACCAGCATCTTCTAATCATCCGTGGCAGCATAAACTGGCTGCTTTCCATTGTTATGTTAATAGATTGTTGACTGTGCCTCTTTCTAAGGAACATTTTGATTTAGAGTTGAGTACTATTTATCAGATAGCGATCTCAAATGGTTATACAAAATCAATGGTAGATAGTTTAGTACAAAAGAAGCAGGCACGGTTAGTAAATAGCATGCTTTACGCTGCGTTACCTTCTCAGTCTACTAACAAATATAGATCTAGCATCTCTTACGTTGGGGTTTGTCTGATAAGATTTATGGCATTTTAAAATCAAACAATATTAATGTTGCCTTTAAGACTAACAACTCTTTGTACTCTAGGCTATGTAACCACAAAGAACAGGTAGATAAGGGAACTAGATCGGGGGTATACAAGCTTACTTGTAATGACTGCAATGGGATATACGTAGGACAGACAGGCCGAAGTTTTAATACTAGATTTAAAGAGCATGTTTCGGCATATAGGAATGAGCATCCAGATAGATCGAATTTTGCAAAACATTTGTTGGAATCAAATCATTCATTGTTAGATTCAGATTCTTATGAAGTGTTACATTATTGCGGCAAGGGGTTGCGTCTGGATGCTCTGGAATGCATGGAAATAATTAGGTACAACACTATGGGGTCTATTATTAATGAACAGGTAAATTTAGTATCTTCTCCTTTACTGCGGCTTGGGTCGAATTTGAACAGTTAGTATTAATTAAATATGCCTTATAAACAAATAAACAAAAATTCAAGGTAGTTTTATAATATGTCAATAAAAGTTAATTTTTGTGGGGTAGTTTGAGAATAAGAAAAATAAAGTGGGTACTTGAGAAGTGACAGTGACAAGTTAAAACATTTGTTTTGGTTTGTTAGTTTAGCATTTGGTAGCATAGCATACGGTTGTGGTAACTCTGAAGATGAGCTCTGGTTGAGTTCGAAACGCGTCAGTGTAGCTTGGTGGTGGTGATGGTTGGGTTTATGTGATTTGTGTGTGTTCGTACAGTGTGGAGGTGGAGGAACTGCATGAACGCACATTTCTTGCATAAACGTAACTATTGTAAGGTCGCGGGTGAGCATAGTAATTGTTTTAGTTCGACAGTACTTTCGTTGAATGTGAAAAACCCAGCGAAGTGCGAAACCGTCTCACGTACAGATGGTTCCATACTTAACAACACTTTCAAGTTCATAAGAAAACTAATTAAAACATACATATGTATATGTATGTTGGACGCCAATAAACACTTATCTTTGCAATTTCTGTGACTCCAGACCCCAGCAGTGGGTCGTTAACTAATAGGCAGGATTACTAAGAACACGTTTCTTGATCAATAGTTAAACAAACTAATAGTTAAAATATATGGCAAACATAACAATAGTTAACGCATTTCAAAGGCTATTTGACTATTAGTTAGTTCAACCATTGATCGAACAACGGGCCGTTAGTAGGTATTATTAATTAAAATAATAAACTATCTACTTAAGTACAAACCACTGAAGACCACGAAACTATCTTTATTGACATCAATACAATCATCATCATCATCCCAGCCTATATGTCCCACTGCAGGACACAGGCCTCCTCTCAGAATGAAAGGGCTTGGGCCGTAGTTCCCAAGCAGGCCCAGTGCGGATTGGGAACTTGACACACCATTGAATTTCTTCGCAGGTGTATGCAGATTTTCTCACGATGTTTTCCTTTACCGTAAAGCTAATTAGAAATTACTAAACTTACAAATGTAATGTAATGTAATTTCGCACATGAATTCGTTAGAATGAATGCTTCATTTTTCTTTCATTCCGTGTTCACACGGCGCTGGAATGATGTAGAAATCAACATTAATCCGTAGTTTTTTTTAATACGGCATCTGGTAAATGAAAAGACCCAACATCGTTGGATCGGTTCATTAATAATTTCATTCGGGATTTTTGTTTCACTTTGCGTTCAGAAGAGTAATTTTAAGTGAAAGATGCAAAATATAACAAGAAAATGAAAGAAAAATGAACAGTCCGATATCACCTTAAGGTAAATTATAATAATATTTACCTTAATAAGGTGGATAATATTTGACCTGCGGATGGGCAAAGAGCACTTAGAGCTTTCAAAAAAGTGAATTTCTGTTATAATTGTAACAGACAACTACAAAGGTGATTGAAGTATGGAACAAAAAATACTATTTAATAAAACTACAGATATAAAATTATTTATGGGTTTTATTAACACCAATTTTTAAGAATAGTAGTTTGGGTGAATCATCTTTTTCTTGCCACCCGTTGCTAGGGTTACACATATTTTGTCTCATGGACGCGCACTGCATTAATTATTGATTTCATATCCTTTATATTATGACCCTGTTTTTCACTTGTTGCTGTAACATTTTATTTTTCTTCACTAGAGTTTTTTCACGGGTAGTCTTAAGATTTGCTTGGACATTGAAGTCTTTTAGAACAGACCGTTTCAGTGGTGATTCGCCATCGTTCTGAAAAAGAAAATATTGCATGTAACGAAGAAAGTAAGCAATCAATATCAGACTTCACGCGTAGTTGAAGGAGGCGAGTAAATACAACAAATATGTTTTTTCATTTGATTTGTAAATATTACTCGACTTGTCTGATATCTATTGTTGTCCATGGGCAATTTAGAAAACCTTCCGTTATTAGGTATTGACCTACAAGTATTGAACGTAAAAAATGGTTACCCTAGTCTTTCTTCTTCATATTTTTATGGGCCGATAACATTTATGATTTTCTGTACTTTTACTTATCTAACAACAAAAGTGAAAAGTTAAATCTGATACCAAAGACTTATTCTAATTTTATTTATCTTTATTTCATAGGAAAATGCCAAGATAGACGTGAAATAAGCCTTTAAAGAAAAAGCGATCAATGGAGTAATAAATATCGATTTAACAACTTACCTGTGGAATTTTACGCTTGATCCTGCATACCACACATTTCTGCAACCACGGACTATACAACTCATGATGATTATCTCCAAAATACTGCTTAAATAATAAATAAAACCGATGGAAACTTTCGAAGCGTATGATAACTGTATAACGGCGGCCATTACAAGGTTTGACATATAGCTGTCAGTGTTGCTATAATACGTCGTCATAATTACCATAGTTTTGAGTAAAAATCATAAAAACTAATGTAACTTAAAATCCCTTTTTTGGTAATGTATATGTCTGTGACATAATGTCACTAACTTATTCAAAAGGCACAACGCCGTGTAACAAATGAAATAAAGCTAGCTAACTTTTATCTTTTCATAAAAATACATAGTAACATTAGTAACAGATAGTATACAGCGAACTAAATAGTATTATTTGGGAAAATTGAGCCTGAACTTGGCAACTCCACCTCAAGAATAAGTGAGATAGAAGATAACAGTAAAGGTCAAAACAGGTCAAAAAAACGATCTTCAAAAATTTGTTAGTATTGCAATCTCCATTTTGGATTTAAGCTTCTTGGTGGCCGGGCTAAATGGTATGGTCTAAAGCCCTCCACAGACCGCAGCGCAGACGGCGACGGAGCGTACCCAGCGCGCTGCATAACACTGAATCATATACGCTCTGCCGCGCGACGGTGTGTGTCACGTATATGTGATTCAGTGTTATAGACCGCGCTGGGCACGCTCCGTCGGCGCCCCGCGCTTCGGTTTGTAGTGTTGACTTTAAATGTCAGTCGGTCTGTGACAATTTTTGACTTTTTACTAGGTTATGTTTTTATGTTTATACATGCCAATACATGGTATGGTTTATACAATACATGAAAAATCAACATTGTAGAGTGTAGAGAGAGATATTAGTAACAATACTCTTTAATAAATTAAAATGGACCAATTAACTAGTAAGCCACCAAAATGTGCTAGGGAATATTATGTTAACTTATTTTGTGGTAAAAATAAATCAAAATCTTCAAAGGTAACTAATTGCATTAATCATCATCAATAAACCTTATGCTAATGAATACTTAAGAAATAAAATAGCCGTTAAAATATTCGTTTAGCTACTGATTACTTGTAATTAAACTAATGAACAATTTTTAGGGTTCTCATGGAGTTCGCAAGGCTTTGAAATCTTGGTGGTCACTTAGTACTGCTGAACAGCAACCATTTGTTGACAAATTCAACTTGATTAAAGAAAAATACGAAGAAAATTATATAAACTACCTTAAAGCAGTGAAACCTTTCATGAAGAAGAAAATAATTGAGTAAAAATAAACTTCTAAAGGATTTTTTATTATTATACTGTAAATTTAATCTAACAGAAATATTTAAATATTTACAGAGAAAACAATTTAGACAATTCTGTATCTGAACCTGAGATTAGCCAGGATGAGAATAACCTATCACCAGAGGTAGATAATTCACAAGACATAAATGGAAGCATATCCAATGAAGACTCTGACCAGAATATTCAGTATGTTAAATTATTTATTTGGACTCATCTCAGCAATTTTATTCACTTGTTCTCTCATGGAGAATGGTATCACTACATAGTATAGAACAAAGTTGCTTCCCACTGTCTGTATGTCCCTATCTGTATGCTTAGATCTTTAAAACTATGCAACAGATTTTCATGCAGTTGTTTTTACTAGATAGAGTGATTCAAGAGGAAGATTTATAAGTATAATACATGCATAATTGCACCCGTGCGAAGCCGGGGCGGGTCGCTAGTTACTTATTATACTTGCAAGTTACCAAAATAGGGCAAGGCCAAATCCATTGCAAGACTACAAAAATTTTAAGAAAAAACACTGAATCAACCTCCAGAACCCACGAAAATAACTGTCTACTGATCTATTTCAAGTCAGTGCCTCAGCATACACCAGTACAAATGATAACAACACAATCATCACCACATAGTATAAAACAGTTGCTTTCCGCTGTCTGTCCCTATGTATGTAGTTTTAAATCTTCAAGTAAAATACTTAGATGGACGGAATAAACATATATTGCCTTTTGTATTTTATATGTACATATTTTTTATATTTTTTTGGTTTGCTTACTGATTAAATTTTAGTTGTTGGTTACACGGAACAGTTTATGTTTGAATTGTAGGTAAAATGGTCCCAACGGAAGACCAGCGTCAGCTTCACGGCCGACATCATGCTGAGTTGGGACCGTTTTGTGATGTTGTGTCTGTTACTGTTATTATTTGTTACTTTAAGTTTATGTCACAAATAAATATTTTTCTTTCTTTTCTTTATATTTAAATCAAAACTTAATAAAACACAATTTTTTACAAAAAATAGTTATCACTCGCACACATCTTCAGTCTTTCTCTCATCTTTCATTCACTCTGACTGGCTCATTCTATCGTCTTGTTCGATCAATCATTCATCAAATCATTCAATCCTACATGTATGCTTTAGATCTTTAAAACTATGCAACGGATTTTGATGCGGTTTTTGTTAATAGAGTGATTCAAGAGGAAGGTTTATATGTATAATACGTGCATAATATCTGCATTGCACCCATGCAAAGCCAGGGTGGGTCGCTAATAGAAGAATGCAGGTAAGATAGTTTTTTGGAATGGGTTAATTTTTATTTCTCACTTTTTGTTGTAACTGGTTTAAAGTTAGTTTTCCTGATTCAAAGATGTTAATAATTGAAGAGTCCTTCTGTTGCTTCGCCATCAGTCCCACTTTTCCATATCATGCATTGTGATGAGCACAAATTGCTAAGCAACTGTGTTAAAAGTAATTGAATTGCAACCTGTGAAATAAATACTTATTATTGATTAGTTTTGATGGCTTAACAGACTGTGGTCTATCTGATCAGTTCCACTTCACCAAATGGTGACATTCAAAAGCAAATGCATGAGTTATTACAAAATGTACCCAAATCACTATAGGTGCCTCTACAATATTGTAAGAGTTCCCTTAATTTCCCCAGGATCTGGATCTTATTTAACAGTCTTTGAAGTTCTTTATTCATTGAATAATTTGTACTTTATATAGTACATTCAGACCTTTTTTTAGGGTTCCGTAGTCAACTAGGAACCCTTATAGTTTCGCCAAATCTGTCCGTCTGTCTGTCCGTCCGCGGCTAAGCTCAGAGACTGTTAGTACTAGAAAGCTGTAATTTGGCATGAATATATATATCAGTCACGCCGACAAAATGGTTGAATAAATAAAAATTTTTTTTGGGTACCTACCTCCCACGTAAAGTGGGGGTGTTTTTTTTTCTCGACTAACCCTATAGTGTGGGGTATCATTGGATAGGTATTTGAAAATAAATAGGGGTTTGCTAAAACCATTTTTTGATAAAGTGAATATTTTCGGAGATATTCACTCCGAAAGTTCAAAATAATGTGTCCCCCTCTCTAACTTTTGAACCGCACGTTTAAAAAATATGAAAAAAATCACGTAAGTTAAACTTCGTAAAAACTTTCTAGGAAAATTATTTTCAACTTAATCAGTTGGGCAGTTTTTAAGTTTTTGTAAAAAAAATATTTCTAAACTAAGATTGTAATTTAACCGCCACTGCAAGCATTTTCTTTTTTTACACGCTTTATATTAGTTTACACGCTTTATATTAGCTTCACCTGTATGTTTGTATGTATGTTTGTATGTTTGTATGTTTGTATGTTTGTTTGTAACCGACTCCTTAGGGCGCGATTTTGACCCACTTCCCGGTTTCCGATTGAGCTGAAATTTTGCACATATGTGTAAATTGGATGACAATGCAATATTATTGTAACATGGAGCTGATCTGATGATGGAGCTGGATGGTGGCCATAGGAACTATGTAATAAAACAACACAACCCCATCGAGTTTGGGCTCGTTTGATTCGTCTTGACGAGCACTTTGATCCCATATGGTAACCAGGGTCTGATGATGGAGCTGGAAGATGGCCAAAGGCACTCCACAATAAAACGACACAACCCCATCGAGTTTGGGCTCGTTTGATTCGTCTTGACGAGCACTTTGATCCCATATGGTAACCAGGGTCTGATGATGGAGCTGGAAGATGGCCAAAGGCACTCCACAATAAAACGAAACAACCCCATCGAGTTTGGGCTCGTTTGATTCGTTTTGACGAGTACTTTGGTCCTAGATGGTAACAAGGGTCTGATGATGGAGCTGGAAGGGGGGTAGGTGGCGGGGTGGGGGGGAATGGGGTATGGGTTAAGGGGGTCGGGTGTTTAGAGGGTTGGGGGTTAGGGTGTGGCGGTTGGGGTTAGGGGATAGGGGGGGGGGTTCGGGGGTAAGTGATTTTGGGGGGTTGTGGGAAATGGGGAGGGGGTAAGAGGCCTAGATGGTAACAAGGGTTTGATGATGGAACTGGAAGGGGGGGCGGTAGGTGGCGGGGTGGGGTGTGGGAGGGGTTGGGAGGAAGGGGAGGAGGGGTAGGGGGGGGGGGGTTCCGGGGGTTTGGGGGGTTGGGTTTAGGTGGTTCGGGGGTTTGTAAAATGAGGAGGGGGTAAGGGGGGTTTAGGAGATTGGGGGTAAGGGTGTGGGGTTTGGGGAAATGGGGTGGGGGATGTTGGGGGGTTGGGTTTAGGGGGTTTGGGGGTTGTAGGTGAGGGGGGTAAAGTTAGAAAGAAAAAAAATGCAACTAAAAAATAGAAAATAAATAATAGTTTAAAAAAACTAAAAACACGCTTTAAAAAATAAAAAATAAATTTTAATAAATTTCAATTCACTATTCTTATAGTGCAGTAAAAAATCTTAATAAGCAATTATTATATTGTTATATCCAGATCAAAATTTGTAAGCAATTCTAAATATTGATAAAATAAATAATAATAGTTTAAAATATTTTATTGTAAAAAAAGCGTGGGGTGCTTTTTAAGATGTTATCAAAATGATAATCCTTGACAATTGACACCATGCACCCCACGCTTTTTTTACAATAAAATATTTTAAACTATTATTATTTATTTTATCAATATTTAGAATTGTGTACAAATTTTGATCTGGATATAACAATATAATAATTGCTTATTAAGATTTTTTACTGCCCTATAAGAATAGTGAATTGAAATTTATTAAAATTTATTTTTTATTTTTTAAAGCGTGTTTTTTAGTTTTTTTAAACTATTATTTTTGAGTACAATAATATCACGTTATCAGATACTTTCACTTTCAAATAAAATAAAAATAATTGAAATCGGTTCATATAATAAAGAAATACATCTGAAAAACCATCAACATACTATTTATACTAGTTCTAGTAGACTGCAGATTAGATTAGATTAGTTACCCAATTCGCCGATAGATGGCGCTGTACCGCCGACGTTGAAATTCTAGGTACAGTACATCGCGCGCGGTGGGAGTTGGGACCAAAACAACCACATTAACAAAGTATGCAAAGATTTTTTCGTACCTACCTGCTACGGAACCCTATCTTGGGCGTGTCCGACACGCTCTTGGCCGGTTTTCTTACTGATGATTTGTTCTTTTTAATGTATGCTGGGACTAACGAGGTTAAACTATCAGTGTGCCAAATTTCATCAGAATCCATTAAACTGTTTTAGTAACAAATATCTGTACAGCCATACAAACTTTCGCCGTAACATTAGTAAGATATTATGTAACATTTTATTTTCAGAGATCATGCAGCTTCCATCATTGTTGACCCAGATGCAAATGATGCAGCAAGTTCAAATGAAATTATTAATGCAACAGAAGAAATATCAAGAATTCCTGAGCCAACACCACCATGTACTAAGTAAGTAACCTATGGCTAGCTGGATAAAAAACTGGCCAAATGCGTGTTGGACTTGTACACCAAAAGAGGGTTCTGTACCTATCAAAATCCAGTGTTAGCACAGTGATGCTTCTAAGTAAAATGTATGCAATGTGGGATCCTTTTTTATTGGTTTTTGGGAACCCCCTGTTCTTCTGTTCTGTTTGTCACCTGAATCAAATGATAAAAAATATTTTCAAACATATATGATTCTTGCCAAAAAAATGACTGGTCGCCAAAAGTCAAAATGAGCATCAAAAACTATAAATTTAAAATTTAAAAACCCCCAACAAAATTTGGTCACACATGTTTGAAAATAAAGTAAATGCTCATTATGAGTCTAAGATCCCTTCCACAAACTAACAAAAGAGCTGATACTTTGAAACGGCTGAACCAATTTTGATGAAACATGTCTAAGAACCATCGCCAAAAGACCTGCTTTAAAAAAAAAAAAACCGCATCCAAAACGGTACTGTTTAAGAACTATGATTCCACAGACAGACACGCACACATAGCAGTCAAACTTATAACATTTGATAATGATGTATGATGTAATGTCTCCATGGGGGGTTGGGGGGCCTTTATAACCATGGGGCCCTGGGCTGCAGCCCAAAAAGCCCTTATGTAGATCCGCCCCTGCAGAAGAGGAGCTACGCGGGGAGCTATGCGGAGCGAGGGGACTTTTTTTTTTTATTGATAGAGGGAGGCATAATGCGAAGCAGAGTTACCGACTGTATAAGCTGAGCGAAGCTAGCCCGCGCTCGTTTCTCCGTCCCGCTTCTCACTTTTCTTTCTCGTCCCGCTTTCCCGCTACGTCATGCTCCCTGCCAACCCCACTGTCTGTTTTGTGTTTTTACACGCTTTATATTAGCTTCACCTGTATGTTTGTTTGTATGTATGTTTGTTTGTAACCGACTCCTTAGGGCGCGATTTTGACCCACTTCCCGGTTTCCGATTGAGCTGAAATTTTGCACATATGTGTAAATTGGATGACAATGCAATATTATTGTAACATGGAGCTGATCTGATGATGGAGCTGGATGGTGGCCATAGGAACTATGTAATAAAACAACACAATCTCGTCGAGTTTGGGCTCGTTTGATTCGTCTTGACGAGCACTTTGATCCCAGATGGTAACCAGGGTCTGATGATGGAGCTGGAAGATGGCCAAAGGCACTCCACAATAAAACGACACAACCCCATCGAGTTTGGGCTCGTTTGATTCGTCTTGACGAGCACTTTGATCCCATATGGTAACCAGGGTCTGATGATGGAGCTGGAAGATGGCCAAAGGCACTCCACAATAAAACGACACAACCCCATCGATTTTGGGCTCGTTTGATTCGTCTTGACGAGCACTTTGATCCCATATGGTAACCAGGGTCTGATGATGGAGCTGGAAGATGGCCAAATGCACTCCACAATAAAACGAAACAACCCCATCGAGTTTGGGCATCGGGTGGGGGTGCTGGGGGGTTCGGGGGTAAGTGATTTTGGGGGGTTGTGGGAAATGGGGAGGGGGTAAGAGGCCTAGATGGTAACAAGGGTTTGATGATGGAACTGGAAGTGGGGCGGTAGGTGGCGGGGTGGGGGGTGTGGGAGGGGTGGGGTGGGGGGGGGGCAGGTGGCGGGTGGGGGGAAGGGGGGTTTCCGGGGGTATGGGGGTTCGGTGTTAGGGGGGTTGGGTTTAGGTGGTTCGGGGGTTTGTAAAATGAGGAGGGGGTAAGGGGGGTTTAGGGGATTGGGGGTAAGGGCGTGGGGTTTGGGGGGGGTTTGGGGAAATGGGGTGGGGGATGTTGGGGGGTTGGGTTTAGGGGGTTTGGGGGTTGTAGGTGAGGGGGTAAAGTTAGAAAGAAAAAAAATGCAACTAAAAATAAAAATAAAAAATAATAGTTTAAAAAAACTAAAAAAACACGCTTTAAAAAATAAAAAATAAATTTTAATAAATTTCAATTCACTATTCTTATAGTGCAGTAAAAAATCTTAATAAGCAATTATTATATTGTTATATCCAGATCAAAATTTGTAAACAATTCTAAATATTGATAAAATAAATAATAATAGTTTAAAATATTTTATTGTAAAAAGAGCGTGGGGTGCTTTTTAAGATGTTATCAAAATGATAATCCTTGACAATTGACACCATGCCCCCACGCTTTTTTACAATAAAATATTTTAAACTGTTATTATTTATTTTATCAATATTTAGAATTGTTTACAAATTTTGATCTGGATATAACAATATAATAATTGCTTATTAAGATTTTTTACTGCACTATAAGAATAGTGAATTGAAATTTATTAAAATTTATTTTTTATTTTTTAAAGCGTGTTTTTTAGTTTTTTTAAACTATTATTTAAGACCATAATGCTGATTTACCCAATATGTACTGAATTAGTACTTACTTCCTCCTCCTTCCCCGCCCCGCCGGCTTCCCGGTTTTGTATGAATTTTTAAACCACTTGCAAGTTACTATCCACGGACGACGAGCAGTAATTCAATGCAATACTATTGGTGGATTTTTATCTCGCTCACTGCTCTGCTGCCTCGCTCCGCTCCAGTGTACAGGCAGCCTAAACCCATATAACCCAAGCTAGCAATACTAATGTTTTTTTCAACAGAAATGCGAAGGAGCTGTTTGAAATGGTCACTAAAGCCATGGGGTGCAATAATTTAGAATGGCAAGATTTATCACAAGTAGAAAAACATAAATACCGAAGTGCAGTATTCTCCATAAAAAGAGAATAT